>JAFMSR010000005.1:3656023-3867136 GCA_022818135.1 Saxidomus purpurata | reverse complement strand
TACATGTTTTAGCAAAAAATAAGCATTTTTAGAGTATAAAATATTTTTGTCAATTGAGGATGGGCTCATTTGTCGGTCATGTCCTCAGTCGTTGCTGTTATTCCTGACAAATGTCCTCAATTGCATTTCCATACAGGAGCACACACACACACACACACACACACACACACACACACACACACACACACACACACACACACACACACACACACACACACACACACACACACACACACACACACACACACACACACACACACACACACACACACACACACACACACACACACACACACAGACACACACACACACACACACACACACACACACACACACACACACACACACGTGCACAAGGTGTACAATGAGGACACCTGACTTACACATGAAAATGGGGACACGATCTTCCAGGTGATGTACGCTGTTAATTTTGGGTATGCATTGAATTTTGTTTTTTTGTAGCTTTTTCGTCTATCTAAAATCATCCTACATCTAATAGTTAAGAACGTGTTTTTTACCTTACAGTGGGGACAACGGGTTCACACACTTCGCACTGGGGACTTTGTCAAATGAGGTCATGTGGCAAGTGTGGACTCATACACACACAATACATTGAGGACATTACACTTTGTCCTTTGAGGACATGAACACTTCTTTTCCCTAACATGAATATATTTTTCATTGGCAGCTAACAATTCGGCGTGTGTAATAATAGTAAAGTAACCCAGCCATTCTTTCTTTGAATTTAGGTAGTTCTACATTTGAAATGTTGCACGTTTCTACTAATCTGTTTATATATTGCGTATAGCGTCTTTTCTTATTTCTGTGGGTCGTCACTTCCTTACATTAGCTTGCTGTTCGTTGTCAGCTGTTATGTAAGATGCAAGCAGTATTGTGGGAAGCATCACAATTAAACAATCATCAAATAAGGACATGCAAACAACTAAGTTATTGAGATTTTTGTTGAGCTTTGCCAAGTTTAAATTAAACAGTAAGATAGCTTATTCATGTGATCTCGCTGCCGTGAGTAAATACGAGGGGTATATTTTAATAATTAGTGGCAACAAATCAATTTAATAATGATTTGCATATGAAAATACATGGATAATATACAGTTGGAAAGATTATCGAGTTTTCTAGCCAACAGTACAATTTCCCACGATTTGCAAGTGCACAAAATTTTAGCAGGTCATTTAAATACATGTGGTTTTGTATACGGGTTGTTAACATGGCTAAGTTGCATTGTGATTTGAGAGAGGATCAAAGAGCTTATTGCAAAATGTGTGGGTTTTTGGGAAAATGCGCGTCAGAAATAAAAACAGATCTAGATTTAGTCTATGGAAAAAATGCCCTTCCATATCTAAAATTTACAAGTGGGTATCAATGTTTAAGGAAGGTAGAACTAATGTTAAGAATGATACCCCCATGTCGGCGCTACCTCTGAAAAAAAGAAACTGTCAAAGCTATAGTTGATGAAGATGCAAGATATATCGTGGAGGAGATAAGTGATATATCAGTTTTTAGCGCGTCATATGTGTTTTCCATCGTGAAAGAAAAGTTAAAAAGAGTGGATTGAAAAAGCCTCTGCTTTATGGACTAGGTTTAGAGATCAAGACCCCACACGCCTAAGAGAAATTGTAACAGGGGATGAAACGTGGCTATTTTTTAGCCCGACAATAAACTCAGTAACAAAATGTGGGTAGGTGAAAACAGCGAGCTTCAAGAGTTATGTACGCTCTATTTTTAACAGATAGAATAGCGGCCTTTGTCGCTGTGCCTGAGAAGGGCAGTGTCACTTGAACATATTACCGTGACCATGTTCTCACTGCTGTAGTTAATCACTACATTACAAATAACCTATGGTCTGCAGGATCATATTCCTCCATGATAATGCACCTGCATACCGCACAGCCTTGGTTCAAGCTCATTTAGAGCAGCACATATTTGAGGTTTTGCTACATCCTGCTTAGTCATGACCTCACTCATTGTGACTTGGTTAAATCCATACATCATATCTTGCCTTCGCCGGTTCGAAACCCGTAGTGTCATTGGAAGCAACTCCCTACCAGTGTATAAAAAGTATACCCAAAGAACAGTTCATAAAAGCTTTTTCGGAGTGAATTCTGAGGCCGGAAAAGTGTGTAGATGTCCATGGTGAATAAGGACTCTACTAATATTTTTCACAGGTACGACATATTTATAATAACGTGCTGCCTTTCCCATTAATTAAAATATGCCCCTCGTGCATCTTTAAGTCACTTAGCAGCAGTTATTATTTACCTATGTAAATATCCGTGAATTGTTGCATTACAAATCACAATATAGCCTAGTTTTCTGGAATTGAACATGGACGGTTCTGAACTATCTGAGATCTATATTATTTATCTATTTTATGAATACCCATTTCATTTGATGCATGTTTACGGTTGTTTTGCTGGATCAATAAATCAAGCCGTGCATTTCTATGGTTTATTTTAATCACAATAACATTTATAACCATTTTAATGAATGAACAAGAGCTGTCCATAAGACAGCAAGCTCGACTATTGTGGGTGTTTGCTAATAAAACAAAACTTTTATCAGTGTAATAGCAAAACAAAATTCTGCTAACTATTAAGTATAAACTAGGAAAGTTGAATCATAAAAAAAGTCAAAATCTATAACTATAGATTTAATTTTTGGTAAATTAATTGTTTGATACAAAATTTACCCCTGAACACTATTGCTAAGTTTGATATAACTACCATAAGTGGTAACTGAGATATGTGCATGATAGTACCTTGCATGCAAAACTTTAACCAAATTTTCAAAGTCAAACAAGGGCCATAATTTGCACTAAATTTAAACAAGAGTTATCTGTCTTGACTGTGTGACACCTCTTAAGACATAAAAAAAGTTTCAAGTCAATATCATAAGTGGTTACTGAGATATGTGCATGATAGTACCTAGCAGGCAAAACTTTAACCAAATTTTCAAAGTCAAACAAGGGCCATAATTTGTATCAAATTTATACAAGAGTTATCTGACTTGACTGTGTGACACCCCTAGAGACATTAACGAAGTTTCAAGTCAATATCATAAGTGGTTACTGAAATATGTGCATGATAGTACCTACCAGGCAAAACTTTAACCAAATATTCAAAGTCAAACAAGGGCCATAATTTGTACTAAATTTATACAAGAGTTATCTGACTTGATTGTATGATACCCCTAAAGACATGAACAAAGTTTCAAGTCAATATCATAAGTGGTTACTGAGATATGTGCATGATAGTACTTAGCAGGCAAAACTTTAACCAAAGAAGCAACGCCGACGCACAAGTGACTGTAATAGCTCTCCATATTCTCCAAATAGTCGAGCTAATAAAAAGTAGGCCAAAAATACAAGAGGGCCATGATGGCCTTAAAGTTATATTTTACATGTCATGTGCGGTTTAAGACTGATTTTGCAGCATTTTATCACCATATTTCTCCTGTGTTACTTATGCAGTAAGCACTATTTTGCATATGTGGACCACTTTTTGGTAATTTTCTTGGATTGTAAGTGCCGATTGCAATATGTAAATTACTTAATTTGTTCACCTCACAATATTTTACTTGTAAATACATTTTCAAAATTTTCATGAAAATTAACATGAATCTGGAGGTGTGCTGCTTTAAATCGCTGACCTAAATATTTTGTACTTTGAGACAATAAAGAATAAACATAATGATTGAAAACTAATTTGGAAATAATTCTATATAGTCCAGACCAGGATTTATGACAAGCAGATTTATGAAAGTTTTTCTAATATAACTCTATCTAAAATAATAATCTGACCTTAACTTCAAGGTCATTTATGAAAGTCAAATTCAGTCTAGTCTACTTGAAACTTTTGACCAGATTTGTTGTGTCCAATTATGAAGGCAGTCCATTCATTAATAGCAAAGTAATAGGCAATTATAGATTTCTTAAAAGTTTCCATAATAATGCATAATGTTAATAATAGTCATCCGACCCCCAGGCGGGGCAAATACTGACCCTGGCGGCATAATTTGATCAATCTCTATAGAGCTTCATTACAGCATGCTACACACCATATATTTAAACCTTGATGTTTCTAACAACACGTTTTTTTAAAGTTTTCCTATACAAGTGTATGTGAAATCAAGTGTCCCCTTGGGTGGGGCAGATTTTGTCCCTGTGGTGATAATTTGAATAATTTTGGTAAAGGTCTACTAACGGATGTTACACAGTAAATATCTAAACTACAGGCCTTGTGGTTTCTGACAAGCAAATTTTTCAGATTTTTCCTATAAAAGTCTATGTATAATCAAGTGACCCCTGGGGCGAGCCAATAATGACCCTAGGGCCACAATTTGTACAATCTTGATAGAGGTCTACTAGAAGATGCTACACACCAACTATCTAATCTCTATACTTCGTTGTTTCTGACAAGCAGATTTTTTTTTAGTTTTTCCAATACAAGTCATTAAATTATATCAAAAATAATGCAGGATTACTTATTTAAAAAAACAACAAACCAAGGGCAACATTGTCCCCAAATACGCCGGTCACAAAAGCATTTCACAGGGATGTGGGCAATATAGATATGTATATAGCATTTCACAGAGATGTGGGCAATATAGATTATAAGATATGTATATAGCATTTCACAGAGATGTGGGCAATATAGATATGTATATAGGAGATATGCTCTGGGCAATATCCAGACAATATCATCTCTAGTGACCTCCAAGTGTAATCTTGACCTAGAGACCTGGTTCATTCACACAACACAGCTGCTCATAGTGGTAAACATTTTATGAAGTTTCATTGAAATTCCTCCATGCGTGTAGGAAATATGTTCCAGACAAAATTGGACGCCACCTGCCTGACAGGGGCATACCAACAATACGACCAATTTTTGAAACGGGCATATGAAAATATTGCATGGATGTGCAACCTGGTAAGACATACACTATATAAAATTTAATCAATATAGACATTTTTTTAAAAATAAAAAAAGTATTGGAGAAAAATGAAAATCTAAAGTTTCTTGTTCAGAATTCATCATTAACAATAGATAAGTTCAAAGTCATGGGCATTTGCCAATATTCTGCATATTGTTCATTGGAAGTTTCTTTTTCAACATACATATAAAAATAATTTAATGTAAGTTATGAAAGTGAAATAGTTTCCTACACAAAGCATCAACATGATAATACCATTGGTGCAAATTCAAGGGCAGATAATCATCATTAACTTTTGAAATTGTTCATTTGTACATAAAGTAAGACTTAAATGATAGAAGTCAAATTAACATTTGTTGAGTTTAAAAGGATCAATCAATCAATGTAAAGTTTTGATCTCAATGTTATAACATCTCATATACTTTTTAAGATAAATTCCTGTCAAAACTCAAAAGAAAAATATGCAATAACACAATATGCCAACAAGAGTTATGTTTCTGAAAAATGCACTTCTTTGCAGTAGAATCTATATATCAGTGCAGGTTGAAGTTGTTACCTCATATTCTTTCAAGAATGAAATTCCCCTAACAAAATAAGTGACAAACAGATGAAAGGAACTAAATGGACAAAGTATTTAGTATGTGCTTGCCATAGGGGCAATACATATGTAATGCAAACATTTTCCTGCTTGTCCCATCCAGTGCAAACCATAAACAAAATCAGATTCAGGCTTTGTCCACCCTCAAGTGCTTTTTTGCAGCAGTGATTTGATTTCTGACAAAATGTTTAATCATGGTCCATGATCTCTGTCTCAGCTCTTCATGGTTGCGTAAAAGCTCCTCGCACTGTAATTTTCCAGGGAGTTTTTGCAGAAGAATGTTTTTTTTCATCTCTTTTAACACAATCTTTTTTTCTGCCTCTGTCCAGGAACTTCTGGTGCTGCAGCCTAAAGAATAAAACACACTTGAATATGAGAATTTTTTACCTGATTTGAATGTTGTTAAAACATTATTACGAAATTCCTAAATCAACCTCCAATTACTTGTGCATACAAAAACAATAAACAAGTGTTTTTTAAACCTTCGGCATATTCAAAGCATTCTTTAATGACATTCATTTATAAAGTGAATCACTGGTTGTTTTTCTCACTCCACTTATGTTTAACTAGTATAAACCAATAAAAAAAATTGATACTACCACATGAATATCAATGTGATCAATACTTACTGAACTTTGATTTTCTAGCAGGTGGTTTAGCATTATCCTCACTGTCACTAGATGAATAAGCACCTACCAAAAAAAAAAAAAAAAAACAATTTCTATGCTCAAAAATATATCCTAAGAATATACACAGTGTTATACATTAAAAAGTTGCCTTGCTGCTAATAAACTTAACATCTTTGCCTAGATGACAATTAATTTCTGAACACAAAAAGTCAATCCTTATGTTATACCTTCATTCTCATTTTAAGAATGAATATCATACTGAAACTTTAAAACTGATGTGGATAGACAACCCATATATTAGTCTTTAACAAAACTGGAAAGCGGGGATGTGTGAACATTTAATTGAAGACAGTGTAACATGTAAATGAGGACAGGCTTGAATAAGCATTTATTAAATATTTGTACATACATTATCAAAACTTGTACCAGCAATGACTTTTCTTAAATAATGTATTGAAAACAGCACAAACACCAAAAAACTGACTTGTGTTACCTTTTTTGTATTTTTCATTGATTTTCTGAGTAAATGTTCTAGTGTTAGAATATAAATGTCATAAAATCAATGGTTCACAAGAAAATCCACTTACGTGATTTCTTTGATGGTGGTCTCCATTCTTCATCACTGTCACTGTTCAACTCTGTTTGTTCTAAAACAAATTAATGAACAAGAAGATCAAGAGCTTGTGTTGCTTAATACAAAAGTTGCTAATAATTCAACTGTGACAATATCTATATTTTTTCCATAAAAAAACTTCCATCTTGAGATGATGGACCTCACTCTGGTTATCTGTAATCCATATTAATAAGCACATTTTAACTTTTAATAAATATACAAGAATAACTGAAATAAAAATACACAAGAAGTCTGAACTGCAATGCTTTTCAATATTCCTGTTGTTTTTTTTTGGTCTAAAGCAAGCACATTTTATCCAGCAAGATAATTCAAATGCTATTTATCTCAAGTCTTACACTTGTAGTGTCAGAAGATTTTCATTTTTCTTTTTATTGCCATGGCAACAACAGTTCTTCATTGACTGCAATTTAATTAAACAAAGAGATGCATGTTGGAGACATCTTTGCCAAGTATCAACTTTGTTGAAGAACATTGAGGACAGTGCTTAACATCTACTGAGGACTGTGTAATGTGCAAATGGGGACATTAGATACAATAATAATTATATATGTACAGTAAGCTTTTTTGTTTGCCACATGATATTTTACACATCTAATATATAAATATAAATGACTGCGAAACAATGCTTCAAGAGTTTTCTTATTGAAAATCAGTAATATTCATGGGGCATTAATTTTCATGGATTAAATGGGTAGGCATACCCATGAATTTTAGACCCCAACAAAAATCTTTTGATGAACTTTCATTATTAACAAATGCAATATTCACAGATTTATGTACCCACAAAATGGTTCAATTAAAAAAATCAACAAATTTTTATGCCCACAGATTTATGTTATTTGATTTCACAGTAACATCATGTGATTCATATATTGCAACAGGATTAATTACAAAAAATACCTCGCTTTCTATGTTCTTGAACATGTAAACGTTGAGCTGAAGTAGGGTTGTCTTTGCAATTATCGCCCCTAAAACCAGCATCCTCACCATCATCTTCATCTTCATCATTGCTTGTGTCATCAAGAACTAAATAAACAACCAAAAAGATTTTTGTTTTAGATAAAGACATTTGTTTACAGACAAAAGAAACCATTTGTAAGAAATAAAAGAAGACCATTTGTTTAGAGACAAACTATAGAAAACTTGAGGCTAAGCATTAATGTATTTGTCATTGTAATAAATGTTCATAATAATGATTATGAATCATACAGACATTATTGCATGGACATCAACATTACACCACAGTTCATTAGGCAATGTCATAATCCTAAATACTTTATCAAAATATCGACTCCCCTAAATAAGTATTATAACTTTATTACAAAGTGACATACTCCTAACTTCAAAGAAAATAAAAACATGAAACTGCTGACTCACCAACATCATCATTGACATCAATGTCTTCTAGGCGTTTGTTCTTCACTTCAGACAGACGTCCGGAGTTCAGACAGTGAAGCACCTTGGACACTTGTGCTATTTCAACAGTTCCTTGAGGCAATCTGTAATAGCAAAGTAATAGGCAATTAAAACTTTTTAAAGTTTTCATTTTAATGTACATGTGACCCCTGGGGCAGGGTCTTTATTGACCTTGTGGTTTCTGACAATAAGTTTTTACTATTGGTTGTCATGGCAACCAGTGTTAAAAATAAGTTGTATCTGATCAGACCTAACAAATTCATACATCATAAGTTTATTTTTTCCTGAACAACTTGCACTCTAAGGACTTTAAACACTTCATACACAAAAAGCTTAAACTAAGCAAATTTATCACAATTCAAATTCATTTTAGATACACACTATCCAGTCATTTAAGTTTGTATATTATACATTTGTAAATTAAATATAATGTATTTTCCCTTACACTCTGATATGTCAATCCATTCTTTGCCAACTATCTGGAACGTGAAGGGTTGGTAATCTTCATCATCAGACCACTGCCCGAAATTTGATGCACTTGTCACGAAGTACTTTGACTGAAATATTTTTAAACTAACTAGTATACGAGAATTTTTTTAGAAATATAATATTGTACCCTGGTGGTACTTGATCCAGAATGCAATTCTATTATTTTTATTAACTGCCAAATTCTTCCTCTCATATTATCAGAGCAATGTTAACTGCTATTTGAAACACTTGTACACAATAATTTTAGCACCTCAGATTCAAGAGAAATTTTAAGAGAAATCATATAAGCTTGAAGGAAACATTCATGATTGTTCATTGAAGTAATTTTAAACATGATCACTTTTGTTTTTCTAACATAAAATTTAATTTCAATTTACAATCATCAATGTAAACATTGAAAATTTGAACACTTCTCACCATGTCTTTAACTGATCCCTGCATAAGTGAATCTTTGACCCACTTCTTGCTCAAAATTTTAACCCTCCGCCCTAGTAAGCTTTGGAACAGCTTCAAACTTGTGTATGTTGTGCTGCCATATTCCGCTGAAAAAAATAAATACATATTTAATTCAAAAGGGCCATATTCATATCTAGTCTAAAAAGTTAAACACAAAATGAGGACAGTGTAAACCTTATACTAAAGGCAGTATTACCATCAAATAAGGACATAAATACAAGTAGTTAACGACTTCTACATGAAAGTAACATATTTATACATATGAATGAATATGTAATCCTTTATAAAAACTAGGCCAATGTAGCATTCATTTTTTGTTGATTAAAAGACAGTTCTGGCTAAATTCATAAATGTTTCAACTTACATGCAGGCACAATCAGGATGTCAGTATCTTCAATTTGTTCTGTCAACTTGAAACCGTCAAATAGTTTGAAGAATCCCTATTTAACATAGAAGTGTTTTACTTATAAGAGTTTATCATGACATCACAATGTAAAATTCTATTGCACTGAACAAAATAAAATTTTGTAGTCTGCACACATGTATTTCCGGTAAAGTGGAATGAAACAGCATTTTAACAGTTTCATTGCAATCATACCTTGCACTAGCCCTTTGTTTACATTTTGAATCAGAAACACCGTATATTTACATAGTGTTATTATGAAGTGTTGCAAGCTGAATAACGATCAGGAGCCCTATTCCTAAATTTAGTACACCGAGGACAGAGTGTAACTTCTACTGAGGACTGTGTAATGTGCAAATGGGGACATGTAGATACTTGACTTGGCTTTTGTAAAATGTTTGTTTTACAGCAATTGTCCACCATTTTGTGGGACAGTCCTCATAAATGTCTATATAAATGTCTCATAAAACGGTATTATGGTATCATGAAAAATATGTCAAGTTAAAATTAAGTTTTAAACATGACTAAAATAGTAGGAACATGTAACAGTTTTAAACAGCTTGTTTAAGAATGAACATAATGAAATGGATGAAATGGAGAATAACAGTTGGCAAAACAAGAATCTGTTCAACTTCAAATAAGAAAGAAGTGCTCAAAACATAAAATTGTTGATAATTTTAAAGACATACTATGCTTATCCTTGAGTTAAATATTTTAATCACAGAAATTAATTGAATCCATTAAATCTTTAGTGAATATGTCTTATTTGAATAAAAGAATGGATTAAATAGAAATGATTAACTATGCATGGGAAGCTGCTTTCCCTATAACAGGTTAAGTAAAGTGGGTCCTTTCTATGTAATCACCTTTTCCCAGGGTAGTTCGGCAATCCCATAGTCGTATGTAATCTCTTCACCTATCTCAATATCCCTGGAAAGAAAAATGATGATTTTAAGAAATATGCATTTAAAAAATGAGTACGAGAATGGTTCTATAGACATTTTTATTGATTAATAAACAATTTAAAACCCTGGGTCGCACACAAAAAACTATTGTTCAAATTTCAAGACAAGAAGGATTTTTATATTAAAGGCCCCTGTGACATTGACCTCCAACCTTCTTTTTTTTTCTTTCTAAAGAAAACCTATGACATGCCCAGACATGTTCCAACCTAATATATTTAGCTCATCCTAATAACTATTAGCTAAGGTGAGTAAAAATAATGTCACAAAGTGTGAGGGATAGTGCCAATGACTGAATGAACCTGTGTGAACCACTTGTATCAGAAACTCAATATTTTGCACTTTTTTCTTTATGGTTGCCATGGCAACAGGAACTCTATGTAGAATGTAATTTAAGCATTAAATAATAACATGTTGAAGACATATTTGCCAAGAATCAACAATGTTGAAGTACACTGAGGACAGTGCTTAACTTCTACTGAGGACTGTGTAATGTGCAAATGGGGACATTAGATAAATGTAAAATGAATTAACCACACTTTCACATACCTAAGGCTAAACAAAAGCAAATTTCCATCAATTTGCTTCATGACAGCATTTCTTTTTTTTTATTCCCATGATTTACCAGTCGCCCAAGCCGACCTGTCTCTTTTGTAGCATCCACACTGTAAAAAAAAAATTCTTAGCCTTGAAATGATTTTCAGAACATTTGCAGTGAGTGGCGTCAAAATAAAATCCATAATCAGTGACTGTAATAATTTATAAATACTAGTTTATGGAAATAAAAGCAGTGCCCTTGCCTGTTATCCAAACAAGTGGACCAAAGTGGTAATCAGTTAGTATAACGCAACATTTTTTTGTATTGAATATTGTCAGATAAAGACTATGAACCTCAATTAAATATAACAAGCTTACTCTTTGAACTTACCAAAACTCTTTTTGCCCTATTTTAAAGAAAAACCTAAAGCCAGAGCTGCCTTCAGCTTCTCTTTTTTCACCCTCATCAGCAGAAACTACTTCTCCATCATAATGAAGAAGAAAGTCACCTTTACTTCTTGATATTGTTGTAATAATTCCTCTTCCTGAAATAGATAAATGTTCTTTTTGCCCATGCATGAGAAAGAAAATTTATAATTATAATTTGCTTGTTTAAATGCTTTTCTTTTTTTATGTTTGTTTTTGTGATAATTTTGGACCAAAAAAAAGGACATGAAATCTTGCAGAACTTGCTTCAAGTAAGGGTGTAACGGTTTACCGATATATTGCAATATGAAAAAATAAATTTCGTACACGCGGTACAATTTTTTGGAAAACCAGTATTTTATAAAAATCATAAATTTCAATTAATTGCCTTCTAATTTCGTACAAATTTCACATAAAATCTTTAATTGGCAAATTTTATTGGCGCCAACGTAAGATAAAAATATCCAACAACTAGTACACTTAAAAGTCAATAAGCGGCCGCGTAATTTAAACAAGCGGCCCAGATGTGAAAGGTCACAAGTGACTAGTTTTCTTTATCAAATTGTGCGACACTTTACTTTCTATTTAGTTCTTATATTTTTATTAAGTTTCTGCTTAGAATATATACATATATTATAATAATAATATATAATGTTACTCCATCTTTACATCAAAACATATGTGTTGCAATACGCTTTGGCAAAATGGCAATATATTGCAATACGGTTTTTGCCGTATTGTTACACCCCTAGCTTCAAGTGGCAAAATGTTGCATTTTTTACCTTTGAGGTGCCTTCATTATGTGAGAAAATGGCTAATTTATTAAATTTTCAAAAAAGTATACTTTCAAAATTATGCAAATGGGTTTAAACTAAGTAATAATGCTTTTTGCTTTGCTCATTTACAAATTTAAACACTTATAGAACTGATAAAAATATGTGTATTTTTAAAGCTGCACGCCTCCAGATGAGTCAAAATATTTCAAGAAATTCAATCTTTAGAAAAATGTATTAAGATCTTAAGTAAAATGATTCAATATCTAATTAATTATTTACATGTTATGAGCAATTAATGACTGACTTTGCAGTATCAATCACTATAATTCTACTGCGTTACTAGCTCAAGTAAGAGGTATTTATCTATATTTTGACCTCTTTTTGGTACTTTGCGTGGATCGTAAGTGCCGTTTGCAATGTGTAAATTACTTTCTTTGTTCACTTCACAATATTTAACCTTTAAATACATTTTCAAAATTTTCATGAAAATAAGCATGAATCTGGAGGCATGCAGCTTTAACATCACACCATTTCTTGACCATATTGTAATCTGTTGTGTTTTTTGGATGTTTGTGGATTTTTATGACTGCTTAGATAATTTTCGTATTCATTTCTTACTTGCTGTATTTTCAAGAATATTATAGCTTCTGTAAACAAATGGAATAGGACCTAAAAGAGCAATTAATACTCTGTCTAAAAGTAAAAATATCTTTCCTAAAGAAATTTAATAAAAATTAGCAATTTACCTAATGATATTGTGCAATAGGTACAAGTATCTGATTTTCATGACCATATTCCATTGCTAAACTTAACTTGAAAATTACTGATTATTGATCAGCCCAGTTTATCAGTTTTACTGCAGTGATTGCGACAGGATATAAGCGATGAAATCATAATTTGTAAAAGAGTGTCTACTCCTTTTGAAAGAGAGCCCTGCTTCAATCAATATTTGATCATACACTTCCAGGGAATTAGATTTTAAATTATTTGAACCTACATACATGTCTTTGCAAATTTTGATAACATAGTTCCAGGAGCCAGGGCTTCCATTAATGGAAGTTTGGAGTTGTTTCCTCATTTATTTGGCTTGTGACTTCCAAGGCTTTAGCTTAGCCCTAAATAGCTAAAGCATGTACACAGATTTTCAAGCTGAACAGAAGTATCATAATTAAGTCTAAACGGACATCAACAATTTTCAAGCCTGAACAATGACAAAATAACACAGACCAAATAACATCCTTCGGCTTCATATATAAAATTTAAAATAAAAAAGAATGACCGGTATTCAGGAAAATGTATATGACTTTACAGTGATTTGTTTTCCTGTATTTTACAGCTGAATAAAGGCTGTTTCCCCTAGCCCAAAATAGGTATATTTTCCCCTAAAAATGCTTATATTTTCCCCTCATGTGCACATTCTTCACATGACTTAACAGCAGCTGACTTATATATCAGCTAGAAGACAGAAAGCTGTCCCTATAGATAGCCTCTGCCATGTACCATGCATATCAAATTGAAAATTTTATAAAATGTGTTCCCAGTTGTTGGAATTTGATTTTCTGATTTATCGGGCTATATTTTCCCCTTCAGAAAGCCACAGGTTGTTTTGAAATTGAAAAAAAATATCACTGCTTCATCAGTTTATAAGGCAGAAACACTGAAACAGACAGTAGAAATTCATGTAGATCTAGGTTTCAAGCAAGTAAGTCACAAACCTGAATTGCATCATATCAAATCTTTGACGGCGATATAATAAAGTAGGCAGATGTAAACTTTTAAGTCTTTCAACTGTATGGGAACATAATTATTCCATCAATTTTATTGCCTACCTTTAATGGGACATTGGATGATTTCAAACCCTGGTTGATCTTTGTTTTCTTTTAACCAATTCCTAGCACTCGATAACGGAGATTTTCTTTGGATGCGTCTCATGCCGTCCTTTCAAGCTTCATAAACAACTGATAAATGTGTAAAAAGCATTCAAAATGGCGAACGAATGTGGACATTACACTTGACACTGTTTGTCGTATTCCGGTACATTCCGGACGGGCGTCTAAGGATGATCCCCACTGTTCAAAAATGCCTTAACGGCTACCATAGATTAAAATTATTTTTAGGTCTTTTAAAGTTAAAAAGTGACATTATAATATAAATAATTATATTGCAAAGTAAGTATTAAAATGCTATTTTAAATGTTTAACAGTTTTAAATTGTTTCAATATATTTAAAATATCTTTTGTGCTCTGTACCACGTAGCTATATTACAACCTCTTCATTGTATATCTCGGTCTTTACAAATATTGAAATTGTGATAATTACACGATATAGATTCTAAAATGATTTACCAATATATATTTTAATGTAAAACTTTTATTTTTCGTCATGGAATAAAAAGTGGATGTGTATATTTTGATATAATGACTGTCACGTTAGCCTGCACTACAATAATGATGTAACGGACTAAGAATATGAATGATCGTCACATGATAAAATTTAAGTTACATTTGAAGAGTTTGAATGTTGTTTTGTACTGAAAGTCATGCTAAACAGCAGTTGTCATATGGCGACGAGAGTACTATATAACTCGGTGGGGTTTTTTTTGTAGCACTTAGGAAACACATAATACATGTATACATGCATGTACATAGCGATGTATAATAGCATTAATATGCGTCACATAATGCAGTCAGTTTGTACATATAAGTGATCTAGGAAAGAATCGAGAAATTTTCGGTCATAATCATGTTGTATAATACTATAAAGAAATTTAAAAATTATTTCAGTATGATTGGGTTCAATCTAACGACCACTATCAAATATATTTTCAGACGCCTTTGTGAGATTCCATATTGAACAAGGAAGAGTGTAGAATTTCAACAAATGTTATCATTATCTTTTAAGAAAACATGAATGCATATACATCTATTATGATCTATATACCATGCCTGAAGACTGCTTAGCGACCGTTCTTACTTCAATGCACGTACGCACACACACCGTCACTGAACACTGAACACGATAATGAAGAAAGCACAAGTATAGAGATGATCTTTAAAATTTCAAAATGATCTATTTATTTTACAGTTTATATGACCATACTAATCAATATTTATTAGTTTGACCATACTTGAAAATGTATATAGTATAAGGTTGTGTCTTAACCTAGTACATATGTGTGATAGTGGTGAGTATTACGTGTTAATTACTTGGAACTGTATACATATCCAGCTCGCCTTATTTATGTGACTGTTTGCGCGAATTCGACACAGATTTTTGTGGCTTCTCCTAGCATGAATAATATCTACAAAATGTATACACTTTAACGTCAGATTACTGTTCTCATGTAGTTTGTGCAAAGATCATATACTAATATGGCATTTATGTAAACACTATGATGAGAATGTTGTCCCGTTAGCAATAGATGATGATAGAGTGGTGGGTCGGAGTACAATTTCAAACTGCACCTATAGTCAGTATCTACATATTATTCAGATATATCTATCTTGTGTAAATCAAATAATTTACTAGAACAGAAATTATAATAGGAATTACTTTTGCTACTTTTCAATATCTGTTATTTTATTATGAATGAACATCAGCTTAAATTGATGTTACATGTATACATACAACTATATATTTATCGCATATCTGATTACATGCCTGTTTTGCATCCTTGTGGGCTTTTCAGTCTTTTTTTTAAATAAAATGTTTCTTCTTCTTCTTCATTTTCTTCTTCTTCTTTTTCTTCTTCTACTACTACTACTACTATACACTGCGTTCTACATCTAACGCTACACGTATATATTTCGCAATAAATTCAGTAGTAATGCACTGATCTCGTTCAAATTTGGAGTGAAAGTAATTCAACTTATGTGTCACATTTCTGTCGAAAATCATTGTAATCGATTTATAACAACAAAATATAATAGTATTAATATAAAATCTAAAGCCCTAAATTGTTTTGACGCCACGAAAATGTAAAGTCAATCAATCGCAATCAATTCAACATTCGAAATGATGTTAACTTTATTCTTGTTAAACCACCGTAAAGACAGTATTACATTTTGAAGTGTTCACAACATTTATCTTATTACTTTTGTACTTTATCTCAATTTGACAATGTAACAAAACTAGAAAATGAATAGAATTATTGTAAAAAAAACCCAAAAAACAAACAAACTGAAAAGTAAACTGCAGACAGTCCACGTGAACATTTGTCTATATTTTATTTGATAAATAAAATTAAATAATTGAAAAAAGAAAAGAAAAAAAACATGAGGATTGCTCGGCCGCGCCTTTTGTTTCTCATTTTAACTATACCAGCTTCTTTGTTGGAATTTTTATATTTTTTATTTTTTTTAAATATTGTATTCTTCGTAGAATGTTACAAAATTACCAAAAATCGATAATTTTCTCTCATTCTCTTATCATACACGGTTAGATCAAATAAAAATTAGAAAAATTTCATTCATATTTATATTGTCTTTTAAAGTTGACAAACAAGTAAGTCAGAGAAAGAGTGGGTATCTTTAATTTCATAAGGTATTGCATTCCATATTTCTGTTCATGTATGCGGAAGTGTTTAGTGATTTTTTAATAGATATATTTATAATTAACATGATACATTTGCAGTATAAGCGTACGGATATCTTGGATTATAAATAATACAGAACTATTTGCTGAAATGTCATTATAAAAATTTCAAAACAATACACTTCAACATCTATATAAACGTTTTTTAAATATATGCTAAACTTTTACATTAAAAGTTGGCGTGATTTTCTATATTAAATTTCTTTAAAGAGTTTAATTATTTTTATACACCACTTCAAAAGTTAAAATTCTATTTTAGAAACAAGTTTTGAATCTTTTAATGGACTAGGATCTTTCTACTTTGCAGAGATACAGAAACAGCCATTTTAGTTTTATAAAGTGATTTAATGCATTGATTATCACCAAATACATAACTTAAATTTTGTCTATTTTCAATTTGTAACTGTTCGCTATTTTTCCTATAGAGTACATGTCACGAAAAAAGAAGAATCATCCACAGCAATCAATCTCTAAGACTTAGAGACTAAACAATCTTCATAGACATATCATGTCTGTAAATTTGAAAGAGCATCACCCCAACTGTCGAGTCCAGATTAACGACACATTCAGGTTTTCAAGAAAAAAAAACAACAACAAAAAAAAAAAAAAAAATTGAGTCTTTGAGTTATAAAAGTAGTTGTAAGTAAACACAAAATGAGAAATATGAGTAATACATACCACTTGATATCATTGAGGCTTACAATATTCAATATGAATTTGATATGACAAATTATTGATAACTAATATACTGTAAACAAGACATCTGAGGACTTTTAGATATGGTAAGAACAGAGACGAGTGAGGACACAGTTGTCAATATTAAATTGCAATAGCTAATATATACGTAAAACGTATTGTATTTTGTCAAATGTTGTTCTACAACATCAAATATAGTATTTCTAGGAGATTTTTAATCTAACAGCGAAAGTAAAATGATGTACGAAGCACATTTCGGAATTTGGCGCCATTTTATTGATATGATAAGAATGACGTCATATGCGCATGCGCAGTATCATTGAGTGTGAAATTGTAATGCGCAGAAAATGATGAAAAATTTAAACAATGATACACACGTCAAAAAGTGCTAGGAATTTGACGGCAAATGAGACATTTTGATTTTACAACTTTAAAACATGTTTTATAGAAAAATATGTATTTTAAAGAATATTTACATTGTAACCAAGTGAGGACGTCCTCATTATACCGACAAGTCCTCAGTCGTTGCTGTTCTTACTAATGAATGTCCTCATTGTCCAGTGCATACCAAACCACACACACACACACACACACACACACACACACACACACACACACACACACCACCAACACACACCAGCACACAAAGCAAACACATGAGGACAAAGCTACGTCTGTTTTCATCTGTTTTTGATTTTAGAAATTTATTTCTTGCAACAGTAAATAATTTTCGCACACTTCTACAATCAGTGTTAAACCATTCTTGTTTCTTTTTAAAACCAGTATTCTTCAATATGTCACGTGTTTTCCCAAAAATATTGGAAACAGTTTGATACATAAAACTTGAAAACTGCGAAACAATTTCATCTACATTTTTCCCGCATCATCAATGTCTACACACATGGAATTTATCATATCCCCATTTCTCAATAATACTTCTAAGAAATCATTTAATTTCGTTTCATCCCATTGGATGTATTTTTCTGTTTTCTCGGGTTCTGTTTTAGAATTTCTGTGTTTAGTCTGAATGTTTATACTGAATCCTGAATGATCAGAAAATTCGTTATGATTTAAAACTTCAAAATGCGATATATGCTTAAAATCATTTCTGTCTAATAGTACATAATCTACAGTGCTCGATCCATTGTGTGAGTGAAAGGTAAAATGGCCTTCATAATCACTGTGCAGTCGGCCGTTGCCTATAACTAATGATGTATTTTTACAAAATTCGATTAGACGTTGCCCATGCGTATCGATCACGTGATCTCTATTAGCAGGTGGTACAATGTCAACAAAATTTGACAGGTAGTTGTCATTATAATCTAAATAACTGTCAAAATCTAGTACATCAGAAATAATAGAGGTTCTAGAGTTAAGGTCTCCGGAGACAAAGATTTTACCTAAAGGCCTAAATCTTTCATTATCTGCCTCAATTTGTTAAAAAAAGTCAAAATTATTTTGATCAATTACAGTTGAACTAGCCGGTACAATATAAGTGTTACAAAAATAGATGTCTTCATCGAAATCAAACAAATCTTTACTTAACTTAACCCACAGTATACCATTCTGGTTTTTACTAATAACGGATATTTTGTCTTTCAGAAAGTGTTTATAATAGATTGAAATTCCACCACTAAAACGAGCTCTATTAGTGTTCTGTGATTTGTTGCCAAATAGATGTTCACTCAAATAATTATTTATGTCTAAATTTATATTACTATTTTTTGATAACCAAGTTTCCTGTAAGAAAATCACATCATACTGATTAATAATTTGTAAGAAGTCCGGGTCACCTATTTTCCTACTCAGTCCATTTGCATTCCACGACAGTATCTTAAGTTGTTCTTCTTGACGTCCCTACGTATGAAACATATATGGTGGTGGGTCAACTACATTCCCGTCTCTAAACACTTTAAACAACTTCCCATTTACAAACAGTTTATATCCGTTGATTCGGACCTTGTGCCCTTTTTCCTCCTCTTTTTCAATAATGTCCAGGAAAGCCTTTCTGGAATCTCTGGCTCCTTGGGATTTTTGAACACCGACCCCACGCTTAGCATCTTTAAGCCTTTGTTTGGTTGCTTCGTCGTATGATTTTGTGCGGACTTTTCTCGCTCTGAATAGTAGTGGAATTTTACCACAATAGCCTTGGTTTTTTTGCTTTGTTCGATCCCAAGCGATGGACCCTATCAAAGGTCATACTAGTTCCATCTAGGTCCATGTGATTGTTTATAACCTCCTTCACTAATTTCTCGCGGTCTTCTGGTGGATTTTCGTCACTGTTAGATGTTGTTTGGCTTTCAGGAATTCCATAGAAGATAAGATTTTCCCTCATTGATCTCGATTCTAAGTCTAACAGTTTGTCACTCATTTCATCTTTTTGTCTCTGAAACATGCTTGATTTTTTGTTTAGGTCAGACATGGACTGGCTTAGTTTTTTTATTTCATCATTTGCTGATCTTAATTGGCAAAAAGCAATAAGATATTGGCAAACAAGCAATTGGCAATTAGCATGTCCCAACCGACATTTCATAGTTTTCATCATTAATTAATTAAACTTGTAACCCTTTTTTTCCCATTACATGCTATGAAATCTGGTAAATTGTACAATGTATAGTAAAACTGCTTGGAAATGAAATATGTTTAAACTAAACTACAATAACTGGATTAATATTCTACAAATTTAATTTCTGACCTATCAGAACCAAATAATCTTATCTTCTACGTGAACTTTTACGTGAAACTTCTATTTTCGCGTAAACAGCTATTTTCGTTTTTCTGCTGTGCGATTTGCAGAATTGTAAAAAATGGCGGCCAAAACAAAATAATTTCATAAAGTTGGAAATTTTTTTATTGTTTAGTGTTTGTAATATATTTCTAAGCAATATGGCTACGAAAAGGAAAAGGGAAACAGATGAAGATATTGTATCTACTCCTTTATCGAAGATACAAAAGCAGGAAGAAGGTTAATAAAAAATCAGTTCCTTCAAAATCCATACAAAATAAGTGGGTGGGGTAGCGTTTTAATAATTTAATCTTATGGGACTAGCCACTACCTTAAAATATGGGCGGACGAAGGACTTGAAGGAGTGCAGTTAATCACAAGAAGGGTTCTAAGTAACAGGCGTGCAACTAGCTGACTAGTCTCACTAATCACTTCGAAGGCAAACGGATTAGCCTACACAGGTTGACATTTTAGTTGTCCGCCTTCTATCTTGTAAAGGTGTGACAGTTATAAAATATCAGATCTGTGAAAGGTGTCACACTGAGCTAAATTATTAAAGCTAGCGTGCACATTTTGGGCCATATATGCTAATGCAGTCCCGCGATCCAGAGGACACCAAAATCTTGGGAGGGACTCCTTAACTTCCAAGTCAGTTGTTCTGTCAGGACTCCTAAGTTTTTGGGAAAAAGTCAATAGTTCTGTAGATAATTTCAGGGCAGCTTTATTCCGCGTTATTGTATGCATGCTTTTTACAAAAGGACGCTAAAAAATCTGATGACAACTCCACGAGACGTATGAAATTTTCGGGAAACGCGTGTCAAAAATAACCGCAATATACAATACACAACTTGGTAGCTGATAAAATGTAATTGCGTCGTCTGTTTATTGCTCTCAACCAATTAAGAACGTAAGGTTTTCCAATACTTAATTTCTGCATAGGTAGGCGGTCGTAACACCCGATAATCAATTGAACAGGATTAAATGATGCCTTAATTTGCGGTGTGTCTGCTGTGAAGTGACATTAAAGTAAACGTGTTTGCTGATTAATTATCGGCTTATTGCAGTTGATTTCGGAACCGTCGACAAACTGAATGCCTAATTTTTTTTTAAATGTTTAACAATAAGATTAATTAGCGGCCTCTATGCAGAGAAGAAACTGTTTTTTCGGGACCGTTTACGGATTAAAAGTGACATAAATAGAGCTTATGTGTAAATTTTTTAATATGCTGCATATCAAAATACCGGCGTGTTTGCATTGAAGTGACTCAAAAATTATTATGTTTGCAGACTAATGACTGCTAATTTTGGCCAGTGTTTTTCGAGATAATGAGAAATAATCACTATTCAACTTAATAGAGTTTAAACTATTGTTTGGCCGCGTACTTGTAGAGAAATGACTTGTTTGCATGAAAATTATGTCCTTTATTTTCGACCCTCACGACTCGCATGCAAATTGATTTTTTAATTTTTTTATTAAAAATAATGTGATTATTTTGCTTATAAAAGGGAAGGAATTTAAAACCCTAAATATTTGGAATTTCTGTTCTGTATATACATAAAATATTTCTTATGCAATCCACACTGTAGTGTCTGCATGAATGAAATAGTTTAAACAACCCTTTTGTTGATTTTTTAACATACTATTTCAGGTTATACTCGCATGATATGAGTGAAATTGACTTGACTTGAGTAAAAGTAGGGGGGATTTCTGATTTTGGGAGAGACTTCTGACTTCAAAAGTAGAAGTCCTGTCAGGATTTCTGGTCTGGTTTAAAAGTTAGCATTGAACCCTGTTGTGCCGACAACAGTGTAAGCTGAGTGTATAGTGCAATTGCTGACCTGTGTTTCCACGAAGTTACTTGCCTCGATCTGACAAAAGCACATCTCCTGATCAAGCTAAAATATTCTTGTCTTCGTTATGACTGTCATACTGGCGAGTTTACCAATCAGATTGCATTAATTTCTTCATTCGGTAAAAGTTCTATTAACAACATAGAATAGAATTGTGATTCAAAGAGGTCATTTGCCTCAATCAGACAAAGGCATATCTGACCAAGCTAAAATATTCTTGGCTTTGCCAAGATGTCATACTGGCCAGTTAACCAATCAGATCATTAGATCGCATTAATTCGGTCACACGATTAACCGAAATACCGGAATACCCGAGAAAAAAGTACAATCTTACAATCTATGTATTTACGTTTATTATTTCATCATGACATGTATTTGGAAGAAATTTTGTAAATCATTAAACTATCATGCAGGTTGTAGTTTGTGTATTTCCCCGAGAATATTGAGGTTGTATATTGAAGCGATCCGCTATTTTCAAAGCAAGACTCGACGTGCCGAACATCAAAGGAGCGGCGCAGAAATCACGAAGACTAATATTTTTATCAAACGATAGCGGAAAAATTCAAATACTCACTGAATTAAATACAAATCTTGCATAAAACTGTCTGACCAGTATTACCCGACGATTCTGAAATATTGATCAATCGCTATTTTTTCTTACTTGAATCGCCGACGGAGAATTGCAAACATTCACATACTTATTTTGCGGGAATCGAGACATATCGTCAATTGTTACCACAAATTCTTACCATTGACGTGTTCTTTCTTTAATATGGACATGCACATCATAGTTTGTGTGCAAAACTTTTTCACAGCCAATATGGTATGTTCGACGTGAACGCTGCTTTATACGGTCAGTATCACGCAAATTCTGGAAGTGTGCTCTTAAAACTTGCGACATTTTCGATACGAAATTAGATAGATCGTCAAATTATTAGAAAGACTTTACTAACATACCACCCATAAACATTTTGTTTTTATTATTAACACTTCGCTCTCACACGTGGCTCCCCATTGAAAGTAACTAAGAAATTTATATACGTATTTTCATTTTGTGCCCAATGCTGCAACATTGCCCGTTTTCGAATATATTTTCCTATGACGATGAAATTACCACGTTTTCTAACAATTCCGTAGCTGGAAAACATCAATTCATGCTGTATTCTTGTGGTTAAGTACGTCAGAAAAATAAGCGTCTATGAAACAGAACACATAGGTCTACATAAGCGAACATGTTGCAGATCTCTAAAGTTCACTTGACGAGTGCCACATTAATTAAATAGGTCCAACGGACGAGATTATTATCAAGAATCTCAATTTCTCATTAATTAAGTTTCTCATACGAGTATACATGTCGAAGCTTTAATATTTTCCAAATGTTATACCACCGATCGAATATGCCAGATAGCTTCTGTCGAAAGTTTATCAAAATGAATTTTCGAATATTGACTACGCAATGGCAGAATTCTTTTTTTCAATGTCTTGTCTCTGTATGCTATAAACATTGTCATAATGTTTGATGCAAAAAAATATTGGTATTATTTTACTTCGCTATATATTTTACCACCTTTAAATAATTATTGTATCATAATTCAGATATTCAGTTCATACATTTTCTTGTACATGCGTTCGTTATAAAACTACAGATGAAACTATTTGAAGCTCTTATTAGTACGTTTTAGTATCATATCAAGTGTACTGAATATAAAAAATGATAAAAAAAAATTACTTGTTTATTGCTAGCCAGCATCGCTTAACGATTTTAAAAATCTTCATATTGCATTTGCCCCTAAGGCAAACACATTTACTATTAATTAATCGGTTTATCGTTTGGTTATTCCAATCAACACTTGTTTATTGCTAATTGGGGCATCATCATATCAGGCCGTTGATTATCTGTCACCACCTTTGATTAACTTGACTCTTTAAAAAAGCTGTCTCGTAATTCAGTTTTCAAAAAGACGGACGGACCTTTATAAAATTTGCTTCAAATCAAAATCAGTTTTCAAAACCGCTTTAAGCCTCGAACGAGGATGGTGGACCCAAAAAGCACATATACAAACAATTCAGTTTTCAAAAACCTGTTTGAGGTGCATGTATAGTAGGTCTAAATGTAAGTCAAGCTAATGATTAAAACACGCGGTTAATTTGTTGTTACGACTTATTTTAATTTAAAAATATTCCCAGTCTGTTTGTGTCATTTTAGAGGTATCAAGTTACAGCTGCACACAACAAAATACTCGCGAGTTGCCCGTTTATTAAAAAAAGAAAGCAATTTATTTTAAATTCGGCGGCGAGGTAAATGAAAAGTTATGCAGCAACGAACACTCAGCTTGCAATGACTATGGCATATACATATGACATTGTTGTGTCGGAACATTTGATTGTCGGCATCTTTCGAGTTCCTGCACAAAATATTCCCGCCAAATACGAGAAAGCCACGTGCTTTCAAGATACGCCGCAGTGCATGTCTAATAGCAAGCATGTTAAAAATTGATAAATATTAAATGATTTACTGTTCTCATTCTTTTCAACTTATGAGGAAAAAAGCCTTGCAAACCAGTTTAGTGTTTGAAGATCAGTACATACAATACATGTATTTAAAACTCTCATGTACGATTACACCTGACTTTCAACAGAATCCACGAACATTATGCTGGTTTGTACTCACTTTTAATTTCATATAAATGGTAGAAGCAGCCCTTAATTTCATTTCAAAAATATAAACTTTTGTATAGATCTACATATTTTAATGATCAAGCGAGAAAAAGTTATATAGAATGACGTCACTAAGTTAGAAAGTGAAAGTACAAACGTGCGATTTAATTACGACATGAACGGGAAAAAAGCACGAAGTAAAGACTGTATATTTTATCTTTCATGACATATTTTCGAAAAATATAGATACAGCATACAGGTGCTTCTTAATTAAAACTTATGTACATTCCTGATTTTTGCGGGTATTCCGGTATTTCGGTAGTATTCCGGTATTTCGGTTAATCGTGTGACCCGCATTAATTTGTTTATTAGGTATAAGTCAAAAACTCGGTCTTTACCATAGACTCATATGCAAGTTTTAATTTATTTTAAATGAAACAGCATAGAATTATTATAAACTCAATTCTATGATTATAAGCTAACGGTATGCAGTTTTCTTCTTTCATTTTTTTTTATTCTGAGCATTTTTAAATTAGAAATACATAGAGACCAGTGATGAAAGTCGACAAATCACCTTTCCCGAATTTTATCAGTACCCGAATGTGCTAAGCTGAGAATACACAATAGAAATGTACAATTTTTTAAATAACTTTTTCCCTAAGAAAAATGGTATTTTTTCAGTGTATGTTTATATCATTGTAAGCAATAAGAATGTATAAGCAAATTTCATGTAAATATCTTGTTGGTGAAATTTTCATTTTTTAGCAGCTTGATGCCAAAAGTAATGTAGAGGAAATAAATCTTCTGTGAAAAAATGAAGTTGTGCTTTTCCTTATAAAAAAAATTATTTGAAACATTGTAGTGATTGTACTTTTCTATTGTTTATGTTTTAGCTCAATCATGCTATTTTAGCTCGATCAGACTATTTACCCCGATCTAGCTCAGCTTATTATAGTGTTAACATGTGTGCTAATTATATTATATTACCAAGTCTGCTGAAGTGTACACCATCATGCGATAATAATAATCTGCAAACTTACAAACTTGTCTAGGGTATCTTACCTGTCAATCACTGCATCACATCAACACATTTCTGATGCTAATCTGTCTGGGGTCAATTGACATTAATCTCCCATTTCTTTGATCGTGTTGATCCTCAAATAAATCCTTACAATTTTACCCTTTTTGCTCTAAAACACTTTAAAATTGATCTATTTTATCATTTTCTTACAATAAAGGTTGAGGGCGGCAGTACTAAGTTACGGCTGGCCTTGAGACCGTAAGCATACATACTTTTTTGGCCATGTAGTAAGTGTCAGTTACAACTTACATATATTATAATGCAATGCCAACGGTCAATAACTTGACTTTTACTTATAGTTACAAGGTCTGGAAGAGTAAGAAAAAAGCCCGCAAAGTTTGAAGACACTACAGAAGAAGTAGAAACAAAGCCAGATGTTGCTAAGTTGTCTCGTTCACCGCCAGTGTCTCGGGTTCAACCGGTACCAGCTGTGGCAGTGTCCACACCACCACCGGCAAAAATTGTGGTCGTTCCAGTTAAACAGGAAGTGCAAACCCCATCATACGATGATGTAGGCAGCAATGATGAAGATGCTGGAAGAACTCCAAATAGATCATCAAGGGTGAGTTTGGATGTTAAGTGTTATCTACATGTACAACGTACATCGTAACATGCGGTGTATACTTGTTACCAAGGCAGATTTCACTCCAGGCTTCGAACACAAGGAGAGGTTTTGCCCGCTTTTTGCATCTATAGCTAGAATTCATTGGCCTAGACAGTACTTTTTCCTTTAAATTCTTTTTATAGACACTTCTTCCTTAGTGCTGACAGCAGAGAGAACTTTGACAGCTTTGGGAGACTATTTCTCACAAGTATCAGTATAAGCTGATTCCTGCTAGATAAATGCCCTATTATTTCCCAGTACAAGCCCGTCATATTATTAAGCAATTTACATTTTATTTCTTACTGATTTCTAAATAATATATGTTGGACACATACTTGAAAGATGTTTAAACTTTTTATAATTTATATAATTTCCTGTAAATTGCTGAATTGTGGTGACTTTTCAAAATTAATTAGATGCTTTTGGTGTAGCCCCCTTTGAAAACTACAAAATGACATGTTCTACACAGTTTCAAAGAAACACAAACTTGTTCAATCAGTTTCAATATGAAAAATTGTCAGTACATGTAATTTGACAAACTGAATTGCAGGCAAGAAAGAAGTCAGCAAAAGTGATTGAAATGGAAGAGTTTGAAGAGGCAGAGAAAAAGCAGGTGAAGAAAGACCCGACAAAGAAAAATAAATCACCTGTTTCTGGGTTGATCATTACCGAGACTCCGCAGGCGTCTTCGACAAACAAGCCAATACCAATACTAAAGATTAAAGACATTCCAACAACACCTAAAGTTGAAACTGTCTCACCCATTGGTATTCAGATTTCTCCACAGAAATCACCCATTGCTGGTTCGTCAAAGTCACCTGTACCTATAAATACGGTTTCTGTGAAATCACCTGACAGCAAGGCGGCCAGTGTGATTAAACTTTTACTTAGTTCTCCAACACAGTCGTCTAAACCGATCCTCTCAACCGGGTCGGTGGCGCAAACACCACAGAATCAGGAAACTAAGCAGAGCAGTAAAAAGTCTAAAGTGAAGGTGAAGGCAGAACAAACATCACCGCCTGATGACAAATCAAAGATCAGACAGGTTCTTGAAATGACGCAACCTGGTCTTGTTCCTACGCAGCCAAATATTTCAGTAATAAAACAGAAACTTAATGCAGGCCCTGACCTGAGCATAGTGAAAACTGAAAGTAGTGACACCATTGTTATTGACAATACATCAGAACATGAAACAATAGCTACTGTTCCTGTACCGGTAATAAATAAAGAAACAAAGTCAAAAAGAGGCAGTAAGAAAGCAGTTGATGCAGATGAATCTCCATTCTTGCCACCACCTGTGCCATCACCAAATGTTATTCATGTTGGTCCAATGAATATTGGACTGGAAGTCAAACAGGAAAGTGAGGTAAAGAAAAAGAAAGTCAAAGTTAAAACGGAATCTGATATGGGTGAGGAAATGATACATGAGGACTTTGGACTTGACATGCCAGAAATAGAACTTGGTAAGTAGCTGTTACTAATTAAGTTGAATATATTATATTTAGTAATAATTTACCTGTGTCATACACTTCTATAAAACTTTTAAATTTAAGTGTTCCAGATTAATAATTATTTCTTGTATGATGTATCTACAACTCTGAATCTGATATTACATTTGAAATATAACCATGGTTTATACAATGTAGTTCTCATTCAGGTAAAAAAAAAAGTTATATATTCATTATTTTGAAATAGGATTTTAGTGTTTATACATTAGAGTTTAAGAAAAATAGCATATAATTATGTAGGTAACAAACAAAGTTTAATCCATCAAGACTCTGTTATAGATTTATGAAGTTCTTTTTATATGGTATAAAATTAGAAAATTTCAGTATGTGAAAAAAACGATTTGACATATTTGGCAAGGAACTCCAAAAAAAATCAGGTTGGTTCTTTCGATTTGAAATACTGCTTTTATCACGATTTTATTTGTACTGTATACACCGCTTCAATTACACGGTAATTTGAATTATCTGCCCTTTGATGACGTCAAACGAGGATGCGACTTGAGAACGAGATAATGGCGCAAGCGTGATTGTTGATCGCTCGTATGTATATATTATTTCATCGATTGGACGCTAGATCAAGGTATTTTTGTAGCTTATACAGCTTGAAACTGTAAAAATAAGCCATTTAAATTAAATGAAATCATAGTAGAATCTATGACGAAGACAAGCGAATTATTAAATGTTTTTGCGATTTAACCGGAAGCTTTTTTATACTTCAGTTTTAAGCAACTTTGATGATATGCAGGCGCATTTTAGCAATTTGATAAACTTTGACAATAATTTATGCATTTATTTTTGAATGAATTTTTACTTTCAGTCATGGATTGTCAACCAAAAGATCATGAATATTGCCAGCAAACGGGATCAGTGTCTATCCAGCGTCCTGTCCTACTTGAGCAAGTTAGACCGGTAGCAAAACCAGATGGCACCCCAATTGACTCACCTAATAAATCTACCAGTAAAAAAAAGTCTAAGGTAAAGCTTCTTTTATATATTATTCTAAAGATCCTGTTTACATCGTTTTATTTGTATGTTGGTTCCATTATACACAGAACCAATGGAAGGTTTAGGTTATGCTTAAAAACGCATTTGGTGAGTCACCCAAGCATGCCACACATGTCTCTGTATATACACAACAGTAATTGATGTGTGTACCATGGATGTATTGTAAACTTACTTATTCTCAAATAGGATTAATGGATCAAATGTGTATCAAGAGTAAATTTTATCAGACCCTGTTCTGATATGTTTATACTTAATACATTTTTATACGCCCGAAGGGACGTATTATGTTATCGCCTTGGTGTCCGTCTGTCCGTTAGCAATTTCCCTTCCGCTCTCTAACTGTTGAACCCCTTAAAGGATTTCGAAGAAACCTGACACAAAGTTAACCAGACTGAGACGGCGTGCAGAAGCAATGTTCCGGATGGCTGGATTCAGGGTCAAGGTCATACTTAGCGGTCAAAGGTCATATGATTTTGTTTCCCTTCCGCTCTGTAACTCTTGAACCCCTTGAAGGATTTCGAAGAAACCTGACACAAATGTTAACCAGACTGAGGCGACGTGCAGAAGCAATGTTCCGGATGGCTGGATTCAAGGTCAAGGTCATACTTAGCGGTCAAAGGTCATATGATTTTGTTTCCCTTCCGCTCTGTAACTCTTGAACCCCTTGAAGGATTTCGAAGAAACCTGACACAAATGTTAACCAGACTGAGACGACGTGCAGAAGCAGTGTTCCGGATGGCTGGATTCAAGGTCAAGGTCATACTTAGGGGTCAAAGGTCATATGATTTTGTTTCCCTTCCGCTCTGTAACTCTTGAACCCAGTGAAGGATTTCGAAGAAACCTGACATAATTGTTTACCACATTGAGACGATGTGCAGAAGCCATGTTCCGGATGGCTCACTTCAAGGTCAAAGGTCACACTTAGGGTTCAAGCGCCCTATAACTGTATGGATATTGCTCTGCATTTGCTCTTGATTACAGTGCTCTTGTTTTTATTTGGGAGATTTTATTTTGTTTGCTTAATTTTTTATTGAATTACTTCCCTTTTATGTTACTATCGATAGCATATTTTGTAACTTTTTATTATTGGCAGTGCAACGGAAAAACCGAGACCACTTTTCTGGTACAACATGAATGGTACCTCCAATTTTTTGGTGTTTTTGACATTTTTGACCAGGTTAGGATTTTCTGGTTGGGGACTTAGATTTTTATATAACTTCAATTTTTATTCTTGTTCCTGTCCGTTGGGCTTCAACAGCCTAAATTTTGCTCCCATTCTCTGATACAACACTTCGGGCGTATATTGCTGCGCTTTGCGGTGCTCTTGTTCTTTTATATTAATTTTTCACATGCGTTTCTCTTTACTTAGAATTGTTTTTGACATGTTATTTGTTATTTTCAGTCAAACAGAATCTGCTGTGTTCCCAAGTGCCATACCACTTGTTACGATGAAATACCTGGTCATGGGAAACCAAGTTATCATAGCTTTCCTGGTGTTGGCAATCCTCTTAGATCTGTATGGCTTAACCAAATAAAGCGGGATGAAAGACAAAATTTTAAGGTACTGTGTTTGATAAATTCTTAATTTGCAGCTTTACTGTGTACAAATTTCTTTTGTTAAGGCTGAATAAATAGTTAAATTGCTTTATTGGTAACCATGCAAATCTGCTTTTGTGTTTTTGATAGTCTGTGACTTTTTTATCTGAAAAAGTATTGCTCATTATTGGTAATTTGGAAAATGGTAATTCATTAAATGATTTACAATAGAATTATTAGGCAGTATGAACTATTTTCCTATCTGCCATTTTTTTAAGCATACCGGTACTAAAGTACATGTATATTTCTATTTTGTCTTTGATCTTAAAACAATATGAAATAAATTTAATTGTTTTTCTTCCATTTCAGTGAATACACTATTTTTAAGATTTTTATGCTTTCTTTACATAATTATGAACCTTTCTTCTTTCTTTTGTTTATAGATAACCAGTCACACTGTTGTATGCTTCCTGCACTTTGACAGAGACAGCCTTGAAATATCAGGATTTTCAAAACGTAGATATTTAAAACCAGGGGCAGTGCCTACTAAATTTGATTGTTGGGAGAAGAGGATTCTCTTTTACAAGCCAAATAAAACCAGACAAAGAAATTCCCTTCAACAGAAACGTGCTGAACATTACATAATTAATAACTGTTGTGAAGTTTTGGATGAAATTGAATCGGATGAAGCAAGTGATCAATCACATGATGATACTGAATCAACAAACACCAATGCCTCTTCTGACAGTAGAAACACAAGTTGAACATGCAGAGCTACATAGGAAGGATACTCCTTGATCATCTTGACATTGTGCAAAACAAGTCCGAAAGTTTAGTGAAAGAAAATCAAAAGTTAAAGTCTGAAATTGAGCAACTTAAAAAAGGATAAAGAGTCCTGTTCATTTAATATTGAAACCTTGAGGCCTTCAGAAATCCTCTTCTATACAGGATTTTCATTAAAAGCAACTTTCAATGATGTTTTGGAACTAGTAAAAAGAGAAAGAGTCATGTATGCACAGAAAGACAATGACAATGAAAGATACATGATAAAAAAACCAAGGAAACTATCTCTTGCCAATCAGTTTCTTCTGTTTCTATGCAGTATAAAGGTTGGACTATTTGAGTGTGACTTGGCAAGACAGTTTAATGTTTCTGTCGGCACACTGAGCATGATTATTTCATCTTGGGCCAGTTTTCTGTACTTGCGCCTTGGTTCTATGAACATTTGGCCATCAAAGGAACAAGTTGAAAATACAATGCTAATAACTTTCAAAGAAAAGTATCCGACAACCAGGGTAATCATTGAATGCGCAGAAATCAGAACTGAAATGGCATCTTCTCTTCTTCTGATAAGTCAAATTAACAGCAACTACAAGAGCTCAAATACCTCAAAAGGTTTAGTAGGGATAGCCCCTTGGGGAAGTATCACATTTGTCATTCAGCTGTATCTTGGAAACATTTCAGACAGAGACATTACCCTACGCAGGGGATTTCTTAAATAAGAAATAAAGGGGACAGTATAATTAATGGCAGACAAAGGGTTTCACATTCAAGATCTCTAAGATGTTAAGGAAGTAAGATTGAACATTCCGCCATTTTTATGACAATATGATCAAATGACTGCAACTGAGGTGAAAAAAAACTAAACAGTATTGCTGCAGAAAGGATCCATGTTGAAAGGGCAATAAATAAAATAAAAAAAATTCATATATTTGATCAGGTCATTCCATTGTCACTGTGTGGTAGCATTAATCAGATATGGCCTGACTTTGCTCTGTTGACTTTATTCTAAGATCCTATTATATCATACTTTGGTAATTAGGAAGTACTTCATCTGTTGAAACTAGCCTATTAGCTGTTATGATGATTTATGTATGAATATAAGTTAAACTATATGTGATTGTAGATATATAACTTCAATAAAATCACTTTAGAATTGTCATCCATATGTTTTAAATTTTTCCCTGCTTAAATCTTGTCTTGGGTATTGAGTCAATCGGAAGAAGCTATGTTCGACTTTGTTGACTACAAGTGTTTCCGCAATGGCTGAATAATCCAATGATTTGTGGCTGGATTGTCTTTAATCAGAGGTCTTTAGCACATTTTTGACTATACTCTAGTCAGCCAACATTTAGGTCTGTTCTTCTCATTAAGTTTTGCTGAACAAAGTTTTGTTTGTCCTTTAGCTTCACAATTTTGATACCCTTGGATGTTATTCCAAAAAGTGGTTTAATTACAGTTGAACTCACTACTGGTTCAGAGCGAACACCATCTGCTCAGCACTTGCTCCACTCTGCTTGCTGTCGTACATATCTTTGACCGAGGAAAGCTGTCCATCTTTAACTTTAAAATTTGGTCCACTGAGTACAGAAGAGCATATACATGATTGCAATGTCCACTAGCACCTGCCACACAGGAGCATTTTCCACCTTCAACTCTGCCTTTATTGTCCATAGAAACTGTCAGTGATGACTCGCTCTTTTTCAAAGACCTGTAGTACTTTGCTCTCACAGTAGCTGAATCCTGACTTGTAAATACGGCCTGACCAAAAACACACAAAGCCATCGTGGAAGAATGCATAACCTCCTTCAATTGGTTTTTCCACATAGTATTCTTGCCAGATCTCTTTGCATATGTCCTGTAAACACCACAATGTCTCAATTATGTTAGTCAAGGTGGTTTAACTTACAGAAAAGTTAGAAATTTCACAGACTCTAACTGGGATATCTCTTCAATAGAAGCAACAATAACATCAGGTCCAACTAATGAGACAGACTTTCATATTTGGTCTACCTTGGACTTTATCTGACAAGTGACAAGGGAGATAACTGATAACTAGCAAATGTCTCTATTTGTAGGAGAGACATTGCAGCACAGCTGTTGACATGTTGAGTTTGTTTCAGGGGAGCCAGGAAATGATTCATTTATGGAAATGGAAGAAGAGGATGGTCTCATGATCCCTGAAGAAGAAGTGGTTACAACTGAGAAAGCAAAAACTGGCAAAGACTCAAAGAAAAAGATTGCAAAAGGAAAGAAAAAGGCAGGTTCTATACAGCTGGGGGATATTCCTACTACAGGTAAGATGTTCAACCCTTTTTATGTAAAATTTTAAATGTTTTCTTAAGTTACAAAGCTTAAAGGAAATGAGAGTTAAAATTCTTACTTAAAGATTACATACTATACGGGAAACAGGCTTTTAAAACTTTACAATAGCCGTGGAATGTCTCCCTGTTTGAAAAACTACTGCAGAAAAGCAAATGAATATTTTTGTATTCCTTAGATGTTGACCTCGGTGGTCTTTTTGTCCTACTTACGTGTGTATCGTGCTGTCGTAAACAGCTGGGAAAATACGTCGCGGTTCTTCGGAAGTCACGTGACTCCGAAATTAATTCAAAATAATCATCACAGATTCTGGTCCAAGAACAAAGAAATCACGGATTAGACAGCCTGTTTTAAGTGGATTAGAGAGGAAAAAAAGAAAGCGAGAACGTGGAAGGGCACAGCAGAAAACAAGAGTTATGCTGGGTGCTGCTTACGAAAGATGGTGCAAGTTTAAGAAAGAACAAGGACTGCAAACAGATCGAGCTGTTGCAGAATGTCTTTTAGATAACTGGCAGTAAGTAAATATTCATTTTGTGTATATTTTTAATGTATTTCTGATTTTCTCAAATGTTTACCAGTAACTCTTTGTTTCAAGCAGTATTTAAAATAAAAATCTGATTTTGAATTTGATGTAACTAAAATTATAAAAGTTGCATTGGAATTAATTATATTTTCCAACGCTTTACGTACCTGTGTCAAATCGTAATAGACAGTATTGTAGGGATTCGGTTTCCGGTGTCTGTTATCAATTTTATTAAAGATTCAACCAGGGTCGAATGAATGCAGTGTCAGTTTACAAGATTGCATTTTGCACAAACTTAGGAGTAGGTCAATATTTCATATTGTCTACTTGTGCACAGTATTTGCCCATAGCAGGAACCCTGTAGGCAATCTAATAAATCCTGCCCATAGCATGCAGTGAATTTTATACAAAGACTCGTACAAGTATTTATGTTCAGGAATGTGTTTTTGTCAACAGATAATTTGCCTAGTACTGGTAGTTTTTAGATAGGTAACTAGGTTACATCGTCAGTTTTCTTCATTCACCATTTGGGACCGAAACCCCTACTGATAAGAAATGGAATGTTTAGCAATTTAGAGAGAAGTGCGTGGTTAATCAATTCAATCGGAAAGGAATTGCAAAACGATCAGGACTGGGGTTTACATGACCAATCCAAAGAAGGAACACTAATGCTAAATTCACTACTGAATTTTAGTGATGGGCATGTAAAACATTTATTCTAATATACAGAAGTGCAAGTTGTTACTAATTTTACTTTTAGTGCCAAGACAAAGACCACTGGGGGTACTGTTGAACCGACAGCAAGTGCATCTTCTGCTGACAGTCCTGGGTATGATTTTACAATTGTGAAGGTTGAAGTTACATCTGATTCTGAGATGCCAGAAATAAAATTGGAAAGGTAAATTTATGCTTCCAAATGGGAGAGCATATAGTTACCACTTTGGCCATCCCTCTGTCCATCAAACTTGTTGGGAGCATAACTCCAATATTGTGAAAACTTCACACATTGAGAGGAATTGCTGTATACAAAAACCATAACTCTACCGTGGTTGGTATTTGAATAATTTCCCCTTTTAAAATGTTGTCAGGAGAGTAACTCCAAAACTTCTGCAGGGAATAAAATAACTATTATTGTTGTACTATTGTAAACTGTATATTATGTATTCATGTTTTGTGTTGATGTAAAGGCACTCCATGGTGTACAAGACCAGAGCACTGAATTCTGCCTCTAGCATAACTTATTTTATTGAAATAAAGTAATAGAATAATATGCTTTTTACACCCGGAAATGAAGTTTAGGGGGTATATAGGAGTCACCCGGTGGTTGGGTGGTTGGGCAGGCAGTTGGTCAGTTGCATTTTCCTTGTCTTTAAAGCTTCTTGTTGGAATTCAATACAACTTTATACAATAGTCAAACAAGCACATTGAGAAGAAGTGCAGTGCACAAGAACCATAACTCTATCTTGACAAATTGAGTAATTGCCAAGAACAATATCTCTGTTTTAGATTTTTTGCAAGGTAATTTGTTACTAATAACTTCCTAGTTTGATAAAGCAGTCTTTCAGGGGGGGGTATTACTCAAATTTAGTGATCATTTTATTGCTCATCTGTGAAACACATCTGTGCATGACATAAGAAGTTCAGTACAAACTAGACAGTCTAAAGGAAACAAGTACCTAGTGTGTATAGAACGCATTTGAGTATAACGCACAACCCTGATTTGGCATGAAAATCTTGGGATAAATGTTTATATTGATGTATAATACACACGGTAAATATCCGCTTGTTTTGTTTTGTTTGTTCAGAGGTAATTGTTATAATTCCAGCCCAGAAGAAGTCACAGATGTAAATGAGGATGATGCGTATGGAGACAGTGAGGTGGGGAACATGTGACCCCAAAACTATATAATACACTTACAAGATGGCCAAAGGTGGTGTTTATGTTAAAAATTCGAATTTTTCTGGTATTTGGTAGTTTAAATTAATGATAAAGGGTATATTAATTTATTGTAATTCTCTCACAGCAAGTAGACCAAAAATGTCTGTTATTTTGTATGCTCTGTTACGAAAGACAGTTTTATATATACAAGCATGTGTACTAAACTAGCTACATCAATGTAGAAATAGTCTACGGTATTTTGAGTGGTTTTCTTCATAAAATTGTTTTCAGATGCAGTGTCCATGGCGAAGAACAGAAAAACAAGTGTAGCAAAGTCATTGCCTGGAGATCTAGAAAGGCATGAACAGCAGCAAAAAGACAGTACTTGGGGCTTGTTATTTTGTATTTGTTGCCGTAGTGACCTAGTGAAACACTTAGATAAGCATCTGGGGAGAGAAGAAAGCTTTTTTACTTGTGGAAAATCTGGTCTAGTCATGACAGTCATCAGCTTGAAGTCACTGTGAAGTGTCATTGATTGAAGGTCATTGATTCAATTCCTGCCATTTACTATGTCTCTTTTTATGAGAATGTTGGGATGTTTTACATGCAGGGATAACATTGTTATACTGGTTCTTCCGAGGGAAAATGGTTATGTAAAGTCAAAGACAAATACTTTTGCTACTGTAGTTCTTTGCACTGTTCATACAACAAATATTAGATACAACTTCATAACAGATGTGTGAAACTTATTGTTTCAGTGATTAAGTAACTAGGCATTGCATATTGACAAGCATTAGCAACATTCAGGTGTTTGATACCACTGTTTATAAGTATTTATTCTCCAGACTTAATGAATTGTAGACATGAAAAAGACAACTTTTTGATTTCTTTATTACTTTTATTGTCTATTGAAATTGACATACTAAATCATGCCATAAAGTGTCAACAACAACATTTCTACATTTCTGTATATTTAGAGTATTAATGTACATTTATATTGTTAAAAACACCGTTTTACACAAACTGACTCTTTAAGCTTTGGAAATTTTACAAATATAGATTGACAATGAGGCAAGTATTCAGATCTATTTACCTGATGTTTCTGATTTTTAGCTCACCTGGCACTTTGTGTCAGGATAGGCTTTTCGGATTGATGATTGTCCGTCGTCTGTCAACATTTTGCTTCAAAAGACATCTCCTCTGAAACCACTGGGCCAATGTTGATGAAACTTGGCAGGGATGTTCCTTGCATGAAGCTCTACCAAAATTATTCAAAGAATTCCGTTCCATGCAGAACTCTAGTTACTATGGCAAATAACAGGAAAAACTTCAAAAATCTTCTTTGACAGCACAAGCCATAGAGCTTAGATATTTGGCATCTACCTAGTGGACCATTATCAAGATTGTTCAAATTATACCCGGCAGGGGGTCACTTGATTTCACATAGGCTAAGACATTTTTTTTTAAATCTGAAACGGCAAGGCCTAAAGCTTAGATATTTGGCATGTAGGATTGCTTAGCAGACCTCTACCAAAATTATTCATATCATGACCCCTGGGTCAACATTACATATTGATTTTACATTGGTTTCTACATAACAAAACCTCAAAAATCTTTTTCTACAACACAAGAAGGCATAGGTCTAACATATATATTTAGTGTACAGCATTGTGTAGTGGACCTCTACCAAGTTTGTTCAAACCATGTTCCTGGGCTCAATTGGCCCAATTCAGGGTCACTTGGTTTTACATAGATATATTTAGGAAAACCTTTAAAAATCTTATTCTACTAAACCACACAGTCTAAGGCTTAGATATTTAATGTGTAACATTGTCTAGTGGTCCGCTACCATCTTTGTACAAATCATGCCCCTGGGGTCAAAATTCACCACTTCCTTAATAAGTGCAGTGGTACTCAGGTGAGCGATATAGGGCCATCATAGCCCTTTTGTTAAAATATTATCTTTAATGGTTATTACAATATTTAATTCATTTTTGTTTTCATAATATTTTACAGGCAGGTGACTGTTCTAGACATTTGATTTACTTGACTCTTACATTGTTTAGAGTGCTATCATCATACTGTAATGACTCATCATTTTGTTACTATTTCATACATGGTGCAATATTTTTTATATGAAATAAATAAAATTTGACGAATTGCATACTAGTCTTGTTTTTCTTGAGCAACATGGTGTGTAAGAACGAAGTATTTTCTTTATGTTTCATTTTAGTTCTCGCAACATTTTGATTCTTTATTGGTGTCAGTTGACCTGATTCCTGTCACAGACTAGCGTGACTCACTACCATCGCAAAAGTGTCTGTTGGCAAATTACCTGCAGAAGCACAAGGCAAAGAGATTGTAACAAACTTTTACCAAAGCACAGTAGCCAGGGAGAAAATCGAGCTAAGGGTTCCACTAGCTGATGGTTCTCAGTTTGCTCTATGCTTTTCTTCACTGTAAATTAAAATCAGAATAAGATTGAATACATGAGTTGAACAAAATGGAGACGCTAAATAACTAGGTTAAAACAAGAACATGGCAGGGTTGATGCAAACGTTGTGTTTTTATGCATTTGAAGTTTAAATTCTTAATCAAGTCTAAAGCTAAGAAAAATTGACTCAAACTGATGTGCTGCATCAAGTATGCTGAAGTCACAAATGAACTACTGTCTTTATCCTGTATCCAAGCCTTCTTAAACGTCATTGTTTATGGAGATGTGCTGGCACTGTTCTACACCATCAAGTTTGAATTGGGTGTAGGAACACACACCTCCCACTTCAAGGGCCTCTTGTCATTTGCATTGAACTTGGATATGTCAATATTCATTATATGCCCTTGGAGCAGGATGAAACAAAGCATGTTTTAGCCATCATTCAGTGAAAAATACTTTAATGTGTTAAGTGTTTAATATCACGAAAATAAATTATGAAACAGTACTGACCCCACAAGATGTAATTTAAGGGTCACTTTGAGTGCATCTAGCTTAATGGACCACAATATTAATTATCCCTTGTTCTTCAGTGGGGGATACTGTTTGCCCTGTCCATGTGTCTATCACACTTCGTTTCTACTCAATAACCCGAATTCCATATGACATAGTTTTCAAACTACACAGCATTATTGGTCTTACTGATTAGATGATCCCTATTGTTTTTAGGGGTCATGAGGTCAAGGTCAGAGTGTCCAGTATTGTCATTTAGATTCCCTGTGATATTTCTAGATAAGGGAACAGTATGAACCTGGAGAAGATTGTTCACCTAAGATTGGTTGATCTAGACTCGTAGCCCGCTACTGGTCCCAATGCCCAATGGTTGCTTTATAGCACAGTGCCGCCTAAAGTCAGTCTGGAAGGCTTTCTCAGAACGAAAATACATGTCTTTGATTTCAGAGGGAGAATTAGTGATGGATTTTGCCAGAATGAAATCTGAAGACAGGAGAAAGAAGAAAGAGAAAAATTCCAAAGAGGAACCTGAGGTAAGAATAAATTCTTAAAGCTTACACCCCTACATTTCTAGAATGGACTTGTCCAACATTTGGTATGGATAGTACTACTCAGTGAAAATATTTTACCTGAGTGGTGCAATTCATTATCACACTTGTTGCAAAGGCAGAGTCACTTATTAACAGGGTCAGAATTTTTATTCTTGCATACCAGATCGGGATATCTGCAGTTTTTACCACTGCTGGAAAATCTCATCTTACACCCCCTGGTATAAGAGACTTAAGACATCAGAAAGAACTACTTTTATGAATGAAGTGTAAATTTATACTTGCAGAAAAAGAAGGGGGCGTAAATATAAGTCATTACTTTATTTTATTTCTGCGACTATTAGTGATGTGGTTGAAGGAAAATAATCTCACTGGCTGCCCGTGCAGTTAATTCCGGCTCCCGGGTAACTGTTTTGGGGGGGAAACAGGGCCTCAGACCTCAAGCCAGATTTTCCCATGTGCACGTGCAACCAGTGAAAGATTCAATGAAACTACAAAAAGATTCTCTTTGAGAAAAAAAAACAGGAACATATTTCTGAATAACAATCGTTGTGACTTTGCATATACAGTGCGTTCATCTTTTTATTTTCTCATATTATCAACAAAGGGAGGCATCAAAAGTGGCTTTGAATTTAATTTGTGTATTTAATAAAATTTCCAAAGTTGATACCTCAGGCTAGACTGTCTCAGGAAGGTGACTGCTTAAGGTTATGAGGGATAAAGAAATTGACCAAAATATCAAAAAAGTTTCCTTTCCATAGATGTGTACTTTACTACTTCAATATTCACCTTGTTATATTTTCATAAAAACAACTTCAGATCTTATTTTCCACACTTAATTGCCGGCCACTGCATACAAGATGTACTCTAACACATGCTCAAGAGTTGCTGTATATTCAAAGGATTGTGAGCAATCCTCAAAATGTTGTGTGTATTTGTTTTCAGTCGGCTGCGAAGAAGAAGAGGGCACCCACAGCGTACATGCTGTGGTGTAGCGCTAACAGACCGCGTCTAGTCAATGATAACCCTGGAATAGGTCAGTCTGCAATTTGTCGTACAGTGTGATTATTTCATTGTGTACATGTCAGTTTTACAGTGTGATTATTTCATTCTGTACATGTCAGTTTTACAGTGTGATTATTTCATTGTGTACATGTCAGTTTTAAGAAACCTGCTACCTTCTTTTCACAAGTATTGAAAATACTTTATTTTTGAAGTTTCAAATTTTCAAAAAATGTAATAAATTTTAATTTTTTATACTAACATTAGAATAGGAAGCAGGTAACTAATCTTTACAGAAAAGTTTGACTTTCAGTATTCAAAATGGTTTGAATTTTAATATCAAACAGTTCAGAATTCAATATTTCATAGCCAAAGATCTTGATAATAAGACCAATTCCATAATAAGACCATAATAAGATTACTTTATATACTGATCAAATGATGGTGTTATTACATCAACTCTACTGTATGTCAATCACCAACAGAAATTTCTGAACCTAGAGTATGTTTGATTTCAGATTTCTCAACCATCAGTAAAACATTGGGAGAAATGTGGTCAACTTTGTCAGAGAAAGATAAAATGGTATGTCAAGTGTTTTTGAGAATAATTAGTTACTTTATTTCTGTGAAGAAATTCAGTTTCTGTGGTAACAAAGTTTGTAAAGGGAAAGACATAGTCGTAATATTTGTCATTTTGGTACTTTTTTCTTTTTTGCCTTATGCCATTGTAAACACAAACTGTACAAACCCTGAAGGAATACGATCTTTGAAAATTACCTGTATGTAAAGAAAACAGAGGTCCTCTTCTAAATTTTAATTTTAATTTTTTTAAATGACAGTTTTGTACATTGTATAACAGTAATATATGGAAATAGATGTAATGGAAAGTGTTTTCCAGGTGTGGAAAAGGAGAGCAAAGAAGGCTGCTGGGAAGGGATCCACTCTCATCACCACGGGTAAAACTGGTGCACCAAAGATTCCTGGTTTACACACTGTGACTACAGCGAGACAGATGGCAGTGGCCTCGCAGAAGTCGGAGAAAAGCAACCCAGCTCTGGCGCAAGCTCTTCTTGCGGCGAAAATTGTCAAGCCCCAACTGGTAGATGATATCTCTGCTCCAGTCAAGGTAATTCTTACACTGTAAATTGGCTAATATTCACGATGATTTCCTGCTTCGCTAATTTAAAAAGCTTATGAAAGGTTTATTTCACATAGATTTACTGTTAGAGAATTCTTGTTTCTTGAAGTCAAAATTCATGAATAAGTCCGTCTGCTAACAAATCACGAAATTAGCTCTAAAAGAGGTTAAAGCACTTTTACTGAGTGTAGGCAGCAGTTGATGTAGTTAGCCATGAATTTAAATAGTGAAAAGAGTTTAACTTCTGACTGATTGAACTGTGAAATTGCTTCTGAATTTTTCCATATAACTAGGTAGTATTTGGAGATTGATTCCGCTTCACGTGATTTACATTGATTCACCATTCAAGTGTTTTATCCTTCAGGGTTTTGGTATAGAGCCATTAGATGTTGCGGCACATCTTAAAATTGTTGGAGAATCTCTCAGTATTATAGGCATGAAACTTCAAGAACACAGGGTAAGAAGATCATAGGCATTGTTGAAAAGCAATGTTTTATATTTCCATTTTACTTTATGCATTATTTTCATTTGTGAATATTGCATTAATTTAAATTTCTACTTAAAATTTGGTCCACTTTCTTAGTGACTTGATCAAAAGCTTTAATTTTGACTCACTTTAGCTCACCTGAGCACACAGTGCTCACAGTTGTGAACTATTGCATAAAGTTCTATTAAAGAATTGCTGCTTTGTGTAAGTAGAAAGTATTGTGATGGAACTTATGTGAGTGATATAGGACCATCATGGCCCTCTTGTTTGTTGTCATAATTCATTAGAGATTTTTCAAACTATAAATTTGGGATTGATATTTTCTATCTTGCATGACAGTGTGTATTTTCTTTATCTTCAGGGTTTGATAGCAGTTCAAGGGAGCTTATCAGTGCTGTTGGACTCCCTATTGTGCACAGTTGCCCCCCTTATGTGTTTAACAGCAGTTTTGCCAGAGACAAATGGTTTACCATCAGAGACACACCTGAAAAATTTAGACAATATTGCATACATCATGCCGGGATTATGAACAGATACGTTTGGTAAAAAGTCTATGACGATTAATTAAGTGTATATCTACATGTAATAGACTTTAATTTTTTTTATGTCTGGGGCACTTTTAACCCTGTTCATTTCTGATAATTGTTCTATTGAGATGTAGTCGAGACGATGTGAGGTTGATGAAGCGCTTGTAAGAACATTTCCTGCAAATTCTGCATATCGTGTATGGAGTCAGTTTCTATGAACTGCATTGCAGTGTTAACATCCTGGTAAAGTGCAACAGTAAGTTGCTTGAATGTTTTAACGTAATCTTTTAGCATTTTAGTGATTTTTAAGAGAAGAATGAAGTTAATTGTGCAAGTTTATGTATTTTGGGATGTTTTACTGACAGGCAAAGGATAACCTGATACACATGTCTCAGTACAAACATGTTATACAAGCATTGATGAGTCGCTACGCAATTGTTATACCCCCGTGTACATAGTTTGGGGGAGTTTATAGGGTGTCAACTTGTTATTGGTTTTTCATGTCTGCGCCGTGTCTTCTAAACCTTTAAAATGTTCATCAACAGGACCCATGTGCCTACCCTGCTAGGACAAGGTTACAGCGGTCCTTGATTTTTTCCTTACCCTTCCACATCTCATAATCCCTTTTGAAGAATTCTTCACAAATTTGAGTCAAAAGATCATGGTATCATGATTATTAGCAGAACCCATGTTCCAGTCCCTCCAGCTCAGATTTATCAAGTTCTGTTTTCCACCAAAGTTCTTTTTTATCCCCTTGCTGAAAGGATATAGCATTCATCTCTTATTGAGGCTTTTTCTCAGGAACCGCTAACTTGAATTTACTGAAACTTGATACATAGACTGTTTCACTATCAAGGGAAGATTCACATTAGTTTGAAATTATTTTACTCTGATTCTCAACAGCAGAGAAATCAAACGTGAAGAGTATTTGCACTTTTGCATATTGATATTGAAATGAAATTAGTGCAATAGAATCTACAGTAGTGCTTTTTGCAATTTAATTAGAATGTGAGCCATGTTGAACAAAAACAACACAAAAGTTGAAATCAAATCTTGTGTCTATGACGGTTAGGTAATCATGATGAAGCGAAATGCGAAGTATAGGTTTTTAAGGTAGCACTTTAATAAGCAAGTGTCTCAGATAACTTTTCCTAATGTTATAAATTCTAACATGACCACTATCAATGTTATCAATAGTGTAAGAGGGAACAATACCATGATAAAATACTTAATAAATAACGGTACTTATGCTTACACATCATTCCTTGTGGTGCTACGTTTTAGCAGACACCGATGCAGAGGAAGGTCAATCCAGCTATGTGTATTTCGAGGAGACCTTAATATTTAATTCCGTAAAATTCCTTTTATTATATTAATTTAAGGCTTGGGCATATTTGAAATCTGAATAAACTGTAGGGAAGAAATTCATTTCTTTCCCCAACTTTTACCTCAACTTTGAATAAGAAGCTTTAATATATGAAGTACAAAGTTGGAAAAGACTTCATGGGTTATTGGATTTCGTTTTTGGAGTTTCACCGCTCCATCTGCCTCATTTTATCTATATCTACTTGGTAAATTTTGATCTTTTAGGGATGGGTGATATACCGCGGTATACTGGTTATCATGGTAAATTTTCTGACGATACGATATCACGATAAGATATTCAAATACCGGTATTTTGGCACAGTAAATAAAACTTACATAAAACATTGAAATTTCACAATAAACAAGCTGTAAATTGTACGAATACTTGCATCAAATTCTATTAGATATGAATCATTCAGAAATTTGTCTTTTAAAGACTTTGAATCATTGCAGTTCAGATTTGGCTACACATGGCTTTGTGTATATATATATTTAAATATTGTTTGAAAGGGAAATAAGTTTACTTTTTACACAAATTGTATCCATTTTAGCTCGACTTGTCTATAAAAAGGGGAGCTATCCACTACATCAGTGTATAGCGACACCTTGGTTAGGTTTTCGAAAATTATCCCCACTTTATTTCAAAAGTATTAGAGGTATGGCATTGAAACTTACCATACTGTTTACCATCATAACCTCCATGTACAGACAAGGGACATAACCGGCAAGGTTTTTGACTAGAATTATGGCCCTTTTTGACTTAAAAGTGTATTGAGCTATGGAAAAGTCAAAATGTCATGCTTTTATTTCAAAATTAGGGTATGACTTTGAAAACATACCATACTTATTTTCTCAAGATAACCTCCATCTACAGACAAAGTACATAACTCTGTCTAGGTTTTTGACAGAATTATGGCCCTTTTTTGAGTTAGAAAGTGTATTGAGCTTGGTTAAGTTTTTCAATGCACCTCCTTTTATTTCAAAAGTATTAGAGTGTATGGCTTTGAAACTTACCATGACTTGTATTACCATCAATAACCTGCATCTACAATAAAGAGTACATCAAACTCTGTCAAGGTTTTTGACAGAATTATGGCCCTTTTTTAAACTTGAAAGTGTATTGAGCTTGGTTAAATTTTTACCGGCAATGTATTTCAAAACCATTGGACGGTATTGGCTTTAGGAAACTAACCATACTTGTTTACCATCATGACCACATCAACAGACAAGAGTACATAACTCGTCAAGTTTTGAACAGAATTAGCCCTTTTTTAGTTAGAAAATACATTGAATATGGGTAAAATCCACTTATTGCCTTAACCCTTTCAGATATTGCTTTGCAATGCTTTGAAATGTTGTTTAGATCATTACCCCCATCTGTAGGCAAGAGAAGGTAACCCTTGAGGTTTGTTTTAAAAATTAAGGCCCTATATCTGAATTAGAATCTTGGTTAAGTTATACACGGAACATGTCCAGTTTTTACTAAACTGTTCGAGATATTACTTTGAAAGTTGGAATACTTGTTTACCATCATGATCCCAAAACATGGGCAGGAGAAGGTAATTCTGTCAAGGATTTTATATGAATTATGGCCCTTTTTGACTTAGAAACTCAGTTAAAATTTTCATTCTTGTCCACTTGTTGACTTAAGCATTTGAGATATTACTTTGAAAGTTGGAGTACTTATGTACCATCATGAGACCTCATCTGTTAGCAAGAGAAGAATAACTCTGTGAAAAGTTTCTTGATTTGTACTTAGAAATTCCTAGTTAAAAGTATTGTGTGCCCTTAACTGTCAAAGTTTTGTTTTATTGGCAAGCACTAAAAAAGTCGAGCGCGCTGTCCTACTGACAGCTCTTGTTAGCTCACCTGGCACACCTGCCAGGGTAAGCTATAAGGACCACACATTGTCAACTGTCCAGCATTTCCATCAACTAACATCTTTGAAACCAGTAGGCCAGTGTTGATGAATCTTGGCAGGGATGTTCCTTGCATGAAGCAGGTCACTTGATTTTACATAGGCTTTAAAAATCTTGTCTAACACCACAAGGTCCAGAGATTAGATATTTGGAATGTAGCATTGTGTAGTGGACCTCTAGGAATTGTGTTCAAAAGATGACCCTATGTCTAAATTGACCCTACCTGTGATGCCATTAGTGACCTTATATTTTAGCCAATGGTAGCCAGGTGAGTGATACAGGGCCATCTTGGTCCTCTTGTTAAGAATATTTTTGACAGTAATCGAGATTTATATGTTACTGATGACACTGTTAAAGATTAATGTTGTAAAATAGTGTTGTGCAATTAACAAGTTTGCAAGGATGGGAAAATAAAAATGGTTTAAAATCAGTTCCTGTGTTTTTTTCATTTCAGAAATTTCAGTTTTATCCTGATTTCAAAATCAGATCATTTGTCTCTTTTCACATTCATCAAATATGCAAATCAGTGAATGCGTTTATAGTTTTTATTTTGCCCCATAAAGTCTTTATAAATGAATCACATCACGAGCGTGTCTTTGCCTTGGAGTGCTTAATTGAAATTGAAGCATTCCCTAGAGGTTGTGCTGTGCGAAATAAATCACGTGGGCAAAGCATGTGACTGGTGCATTTTTAAGAATATTACTTTTATTTCTGTTTTATGCAACTGTAGAGTTTGCGTAGGAGAAAACTGGAATAGCCAGAAAGAGCTACTTACATTTCTGAAACTCTGCCTATTTTTCCGACATCATATTTAAGCACTCTATTTAACTGTACAAAAATGCCATGGGGATATTGGAATAGATGTTTGAATAAAACACCGTTTCATGTGCGTAATAATCTTCATATAATCTTGCAACACTAGCACGTATATTTCCAGACTTTCAGAAACGGGTTCATACAGTTATAATTCCCGTCTGCAGCATACCTTAATTATACCTGGAGGACTTTAAAAAATATTACCACAGCAAGACTATTATGTCGCACACAAGTTCTGCAGCTTGACAGTTAAGATCACGCTTGGGCATTTAAATACAAATATGAATGTTTGGAGTCCAAGTGAAACACTTTCAAGGGGCATAGGTCAATTTACCCAACAGCTCTTTGCAGCCGGTCAGATGGACTGTAAATCTTATTGAAGATTAACCAAAATATTAGCAAGGTGTCAAAAAAAAAGAATCCATTTTCTTTTTCAAATCCTGTATTACACTGTTTTGGTGCATCATGGTTAACAAAGTATCTGTTTATAAAAAAGGTAATGACTGAAAACGGTGAAAAATAATTGATCATATTCACAACGTAGAATACTGAACGTTTAAATGTATAAAAATACAAAAATCTGCAACAGTTAACAGACAAATACAAATCACTGTACTTATTTCACGAACAAGTGGGTGTGGTCACAGGATAACTGGAGCATGAAATATTTGTACAAATACTGTAAAGGGCTAGTTAAAGAAAGATGATAGTTAGATCCCAATTTTTTTTCCAAATGTTTGAATCTAAAAATTTATGCTGTGAAACTTGACCTTTCTTCCTATTTTGTAATGGACAATTACATTCTAAAGCTGTGTGTAGCATAGAAATATAAGAACATCCAAGAAATAAATGTATAATGCGTTTTTCAAGCAAATATGTGCTTCGTGCTGAAGGTCAGTTGACAGCTTTACAAATGGTGGCTGGAGCCAGGTCTGGCAGGCACAGACCACCTGGACAGCTTCATGACCTTTTATAGTCCCGGTCAAGTTTCACATGTAAGATATGGTGCGAGTTATCCTTCACAATTGTTGAAACCACTGAACATAGAGGTAGGTTGAAGACATGTCACATGAAAAGGTTAACCATCCAAACTGCTGATATTGTATGGCTCACTGTTCATATTATTTAAGACCCCTAAGCAAAGGTGTAGGTTGAAGACACATCACACCGATAGGTTATGGGTCCAAAACCTGGAGCTGCAGCAAGCCATACTGTCACACTAATCCTGACGATAGTGACACAAGTCAGTATGTGACACCTGTCAGTATGATGTGACATTCATATAGATTCAAAACTAGCTCATTTTTGTTGGTATGTAGTTTCTTGTTACCCTGTGACCACAGTTCTGTATTACACACAGTGAGCAGAAAACAGTGCATCTGTACACATGCAACAATAGTGAAAATTCAATAAGAAAAAATCAAAATGGGATAACTTTCTCCACATCCAAAAACTCTGACTCTTGTGAAATACATAAACATGTCATTCAATAAACGTGGGAATGTGACAGTTACAAATAAACTGTAGGAAAAAAATGAATACTGAACGAACTTTATTCTTTCATTAAGTAAGCCAATCAAGCAGATGAAAAACTGCTCGAGTCAAACAGTAATGAAAACTTTATACAAAAGCAATGACACTTCTTCCTAAAGATTGTCCATGTATGTTTCAAACAAATATTCTTGCCCTGTAAACCTTGAAATGTTTATTCAATATTAATTAACTGACATCTGCAAAATGTGTGTTGGATAACAACAAAATACCCACAAAAACTTGTATACTCCAGTAATACAAACTTTGTAGCGTACTGTCATCACATGTTTTAATATACATGTTTTCTAAAAATTCAGTATCAGCAACCATCTCACATAGACCTGGTGGTACATGAAATGATTCAAATTCGACAAATCAAAGAAAATTACTTGTATTGTCTGTAATTACTCAAACTAGAACTATCACTGAAGGTGATGAATACCCCCTGAACACATAATGTTTATGTAACATTTGATGCTTCAATCATTGGACCATGCACAACTAGGCATGGTACTTAGGCGTAAAAAAAATATATGTTTGTTTCAGGTTTCCTGACCTACCCTATTTTTGCCCCGACCCTAGAACTTTTTATGCATTTTAAAATTTTTTTAGCATAAATATATTCAAATTTATGTTGAATTTGGTTAGTTTAAGAATAAAAAAAAATTTAAAAAAAAATTTCCCTACCTACCTACCCTATTTTTTTGGGACATGAAACCTGAAACAAACATTTTTTTTAGGCCTGAATATCACTTTTGTGAAGCATCATTAAATTCTGACCAGGGGTTTTGTAGATGAAGAGCGTAAAAGATTTTATTGTTTAACCCCTGTGGCCATGACCTACTAACCCGAAACATGGATCATGCACAACTAAGCATGGTACTTATCACATCTGTGAAATATCATTAAATTGTCATCAGGGGTTTAGGAGATTAAGAGTGCACAAGCATTTACTATCTGGAGCCCCTGTAACCTTTTGACCTACTGACCAAAACATGGTATTTATCATTTCTGTGAAGTATCATTACATCTGACCACTATGGACAGACAGACAGATGAAAAGACAGACAAGCTGAATCCAGTATACCCACCCCCACCCCCTTTTACACTTTGTGTAAAAATATGATATCTGCATTATTCCAGCAATATCTAACGCGAAGTAGTTTAAAAAGCAGGACTTGCTGCGTAAAATGTTTGGCAAGTTTTATCCCTTACTGTGTAATTAGCTGTTTGCTAATCTCTGTAACTGGCTTCATAATCATGCTACTGTGTATAAAGCTAATGCTTCATATGAAGTTGTCATATACAACAGATATGACGAGATTTCACTTCAAATCACATTTCTCTTTGAACTTTGTTCACCAAATCAATCCCCTTTGACAAAATGAGTTTGAGCAAAGACTAATTAATATACACCAGCTGTTTTCATATTCTTAACACAACTTCACAGTCATTTAAGACATATTGCAAATGTGTGATCTACCATATACCGGTAATTCTACTCTTCAAATATTTTGTGCACGATGCGTGTTTTTGTCATCTGTAACTCCTTTTTCATTATAAAATCAAACATTTGTCATTTAATATAAATTTCAGAAAAAGAGAAAGTATTTAGCAATTATTAAAATCTATTTGAACATTTTTTTAATTGAAAACTTCAATATCCTTAGCTCAATGATGTGACTGAAGACTATACTTGATTCAACAAATACTCAGACTGCTCCCCAAACTTTTCGCCAATTTCTGTATCGATAAATTTTTCCAATTCTTCTAATTCATCTATCCATGGCAAGAGGTGTTTTTTTTTTATAGTTATTAAGTTTATTTTAGGCAAGAGCTAATCTCTCCCCATATTTCTGTAAAAAGTATGACCTTGCTATATGTGGGCTTAAGGTCATTTAGTGCTTTTGTCTCATTCAAAAGCAAGCCAACAACCTTCTGCAAGCTAACTTTGTAGCTTCTTTGCAAACATTTCTTCAAAAACACTTTCAAACCAACAAATTGGCGAATAACTGTTTAAAAGTCATCATCATTTTTCTTGCCACAAAACCCCACCCAACCTCGTAACAAAGATAGCTGTACATGTGTTGCAAGCAGTATAATGAGCAAATCCTCGGGAGCGGCTATTACAACACTAACTTTCAGGAAGAAAAACAGTTTCCTATCATTTAACTACGCTGTATGAAAATGATCAAAGTTAAAAAAATAATGAAAAAACAACTATGCGGGTCATGGTTTAAATCGAGCGCAAAAAGTAAAAAGCTTTGTATGGGAAATGGCACATCACGGCAAATATACACTGCAACCTCTCCTAACATAGGTGTTAATGTACAAAATTTCTCTACAAATGTAGGTGTCAATGTACTAATTGTTTTGCCATCTTATCTTTACTGTATACCTGATAAAAGGCATTGCCATGTAATGTACACATACAAGTAGAGGGATCAGTCCAGACTTTGGAAACAGAGAAATCTTGCTCACTGTTTCCCTTTTTAACAAAAACAGTTCTTTGCAGAACTATTTTTCCCTCAGTTGAATACATACAGGACAAAGCTTGGGAGCTTTGAAAAAGTATTCCAAACCCCACTCCTGGTCTCCCCATCCGCACCCCTGGTCTCCCCAATTGCACCCCTGGTCTCCCCACCCCACCCCTGGTTTCCCTTGCCACCCCTGGTCTCCCTCCAGGCCAAGACTTGCTGTACAACATCTTGCTATGTACAAGCAGGAAACATCAAGCACAAACTATTGAAAAGCTCATGAAAACAGAGCTAACAATATCAGCGGAAGGTCTCATTTGGCAACCACAAATGTTATATCAAGGTTGCAGTGCAGTTTTTCTTCTCTGATACAAAACTAAAATGATACTTCTTCCAAAAAGAAAAAAAGAAAATCAAGTTAAAAAGATTACCTACTTGGTTAAAAAGCTTAAAATTGTTTTCAAGCATTTGGTCAGTAGGATTTTCTCACACAAGTTCTGTGTCACATGGTTAATGTCAGAGCTACAAACAGTAGTCCTGAAAGTTGACTACCCATCTTACCCAAAAGTTAAAGGTCAGTTGCTGTAACATTTTAGCTACCTAGATACGATCTTTATTACACCTATGTCATTACCCAGAAAACAAGAACATCACAATTTGGTATGATAAATTTCTGTGTGACAAACAAAAACCTATTGTAGGAATATAAACTTACAAATTTTACATTAATTTAGAGTTATTTTTTATTTAGGATCAAGGTGGCTATTAGAAAAAGTCTCTGACTGAAATCATATTAGCCAGTTGAGCGAATGTTGACCTCAGGTCCTCAAACAGCAGAAAAAGTTGCACAATCATTAATATCAGTAATATTCCGGTTATGGTATGTACATTCTCTGAACGCAAAAAAAACTTGGTAATATAAAGGTTTGTATATTAAAAGGAAAAAAAAGTGAAAAATGGTAAAGATCACAAATAACTGGACTCTAATATGTCCATTTTTGTTGACACTGAAGAGTTTACAGCACGAATTTCATTCAGTTCTTGAGCATTCTGGCGATAAAAAGGCCGTCTTTTGGTGCTCTGTCTTCTTGGCATTTTGAGCTCTGCCGAAGCAGGTTCGTTGAAATGAGCAACTGCGTCTGGATCCCAGACGTGTACGCGACCTGGAGCAGCCGGAGCTGTCACTTTTTCCTCCTTATGAGACTGCATCCGACCATTCTTGTGAATATGACCGTTGACATTCTCCATTAAAATTCCTGAGGATTTTTTGTGACCACTCTCTACATGTTTTTCACCACCTAAAAGTGTTTGAAAATCTCCTTCATGAGTATTTAAACCATCATAAGATGAATCTTTGGAGTCACTTTGAAAATCTGCTGTGAAAGCACTTGTGTGATTCAGATTTTTTAGACTGGTTCCATTTTTGTTTACTTCAGTTGGTTGTGGACAAAGAATATTCTCGAAACCAGTCAAGAGTTCATAACCATGCTGTATTTCACCCTCTATCACAGTTGGAGATGTCAGCATTATTTTTGGAGAATCCTCTAACATCAGATGTACAACCAGTGACATATATGAGTAACAATAGATATACTCCACCTGAAAATAAACATGAAAGATTTATGCAACTCGCCAGAAACATTTAGTTTAACTGAACCTGTAACAAAAACTAAGCACAAAAAGGGGTATAACTCTGTCAAATATGATCTTGACCTGCAAAATTTGGCGGCATCATGACCTTTTTGTCATAGGCAATACAATTGTAAAGTTTGATGAAGAAATCTTAAGAAATGTCTAAGTTATAGCCAACGCTAAGTTTTTGTGATGGACAGACTCATGGACCAATGGACAAAGTGATCCCTAGGTATCGCTTTTTCTCCTAACACAAAAAGACATTATTTTTTTTAATGAACTACTTCAGAAAGTTCACAAGCAATGTAAATTAATTTTCTTCATACTAATGTGGGTATGAGCTGAGGTCTGTTCTTCTTGACCACTCGAACAGCATTGACGATGTCCACCTCTTTCTCACAATGTATTTGGTCACAACAGATGTTCAGTGTACAGTACAAGCCACATTTACTGTATCCATCCCTGAAAAGAACACTCTTTAATTGTAATGGTTTTAGACACATTGATGTTTCATATTTGAAATAACTAATGGGCCCAAATTAAATGTTGCAGTCTTTGCACTCTTTAACCTGGACATTAATTTCAAAATTGTTCACCTAATATCAACCATCCCATAAGACAGGCATTAATTTTACTAAGTGCAAAGAAAAATATGCAAAAATATTTAAAGGGGCACTCCCTACATGTAGCAGAATATATTCTCCAAAAATAAATAATGTGTTCAATGAAAGTAAAATGATAAATGAATACAATTTTAAAGAACAACATATATCGAAAAATGCCTCATTTTAGCACAACTTATTAATATATTTAGCACAACTTATTAATATAGTGGCCTTCTGTATTAAATCACTTTCCACCCATGAATTGTACAACAACAACTTTACATAGATTATTGAATGGTTTACAGTACTGCAACAATTTTGAAATGCAGATTTTACCGATAATGACAGGAATGTATAGTTTTAACTTTCAGGTTAGGTATTAATACTTTCCAAATTCATATTCCATTATGTATGCTTTTTAAGCTGATGAATTTGACACCAGTTTTAGGGAGTGTCTCTTTAAGGTCGGTTGGTTGGCAGGTTGTTTTTACTTATTTTTTCATTTTGCATTGTTTGCTCTGAAACACTTTTGATCATTTTCTAAAAAAAAAGTTAGAGGTCGGCATTAAAAAAGTTAAGGTCAGTTGGAAGAAAGGAAACCCTTTTTTTTTTACCCCATAATAAGACTGGACTCAGATAGTACTTATATTATCTTTTCCTAAGCAAATAACTCTTGGACAGACTTAAAGGGGCATACCCTACAACTGATGCCAAACTAAATAACCTCTAAAACATAAATAATAGAATCTTTGGAAGTATTATAACTCAACCTGAAAGTTTCAGCTATGCATTCCCAGTCATTATTGATAAAATCAGCGGTTTCAAGTATACCATTAACCATTCAATAATCTATGTAGAGTTGTTGTTGTACAATAAATGGGTGGATGTGATTTATTACAGATAGCCTCTATGTTGATTGTGGTGAAATGAGGCATTTTTTGCCAAAGGTTCTTCTTTGAAATTTTATGTATTTATCATTTTACGTTCATTGAACACATAATCTATGTTTCGAGAATATAATCTGCTAGATGTAGGGAGTGCCTCTTTAATTATTCTTACTGTTTAAGCAATTACACAATATCATACTTAGACATGACGCAGATAGGACTCTGGGAGTTTGTGTTCTGCTGCCATTCATCTACACATCCCATCATGTAAAGGAAAGACTTTGTCGATGTGGGAATCTTGTCTCGTTGATGCCAACTTGTATACTGAAACATCTTCACAACCACCGAGTCTGTGTTCTGTGTCAGCAGGTCAATAAGTGGAAGACTGGATGCTTTCTGCAACCAATCAAAAAACAACTTACAAAACCACACAACTAATCAAAATACACCTTACAAAATCCCACAACCAATCAAACTCACCCTTACAAAACCAAAAACAACCTAAAAGTAAGGTACATTATATCAATGTATTTGATCTACATTTTTTAGAACAGTTTTTTACAAGGAATATTACAAAGGTACCCAAAACATTAAAATAACAACAAAACACTGGTGTATTCTTCAAGACATAAGCACTGTATTTTCAGGAGAATAAAGCTTTGAATCCAAGGTAACACCTCTTGGTGTTGAAAAATATCCACTGATTTACATGCATTTTAAACATAGATAAAGCATTTGATTTTCTGTGCGAACGTGCTTTGACTTTATTTAGTCTTTAATACCATATACAGCTGAACTGGACTATGCCCTTTTTAAAGTGAACGTTGGTAAATCTTACCAACAAATTATTCTTCAGTCCTCTCTTGTCCCATTATTAATACCTCGACTAACAATTAACTATATGTACATGTAATTAATACTAATTTTTGTTACTTTTGTAAATTAATCACATGCAAATTAAAAAAAATAATTAAAAAAAACCTGTTCAAACTATGAGAGATGCACATGCATATTTTCAACTTGCAGTGTTTATTTCATGCTCTTATAAAACCATGCGTCTTGATCTAAATCAGGAAAACCATCTGACTGAATTAGTACATACTGTGACCCTGCTGAATTTGTAAAATGGACCCATCTTTCATTCTAGACAATACCATTAATTGATCAAAGGGGTATTTAGAGAAATATTACTGACTGTATAGCAAACAGTGCAGAGCATTATCAGAATGTATGGCAGTGCAAGCTGACTGGTTTAAATGGCGGCATAGCTAATCTTGGTAAAAGATAACTTTCAACATTATCTAAAGTGACTTTCAGCTTTCTCCTTTCATGCCTTAAATTCCTTCTAACTTTTAACATGTCAGAATTAAAGGCAATTTTACTATGCAAAAAGAAGCGCCCCATAAATGACTAGTTTTACAATCTCAATTAGTACTAAAGCTAAGCAATAAAGTGTTCTTTGTAAGCTGTTATTTTCTCGTTTCTTTATTCTTGCAAAAGAACTTATAAATCTAAAAATATAATTACAAACCTAATTCTAATTTAAACTTTTCAAATTATACCTAGAATTTCAAAATAACAACACCTCTACTAAAGAAAATCTCCGATTCAAAATAAAGTGCAACTGGAAAGTTAAAAAGTGAGCATTTTCTGTGCGTTATTTTCAATAACTTCTAGAATTACCGGTAAATACTTAAGTGAGTTACCTCACATCTGTGCTCCCTGAAAGTAAGTTGGTGCTCTCATTTGGATCACTCTTCTTTTTTTCACTTTTTTATAGTTTTGTATCAGGTGGACATTAAATATTTGAAATTGTGATACTTAAAGAGTGAACTTGGGTGCATATTTTGTCTAAATTTTGGAACCCCTGACATTTTTATCAAGACAGACATGAGAAATTTTCTTAACTGCATTTTTCTGTGAGAAACAACAAGTAATTCAAAGAATTCCAGCTGGTGAGACCAAGAAGTGACACATTTGATCTGCCTTGGACTTTATCATTTGTTGAGTATATATCTGTGTCTCCAATTCAGCTGCATAATTCAGGCATGATGGGAGACATGCCCAGGTCTCATCCACGTACAAATTCAAGCTAACATATTTGCTCTTATGGACGGACCTTTATAAAATTTGCTTCAAATCAATTCAGCTGCATAATTCTCTTGGTTTCAGGTGACATGTGCACAGTGAGATCATACAGTTAACCTTTTCTGTTATAGCATAAATGTTAGCCAATTACACTTCAGGATTTGTAAGCACACCATGCTTCTAGACAGAACAAACATTAAATATACAGAGATTCAACAGACATACTAGACCAAAGAAGTTGTTCATATTTAACACTTTGAAAGAGGGTGAATGTGGGCCCTAAATCACTTATCCAACAAACATTCATCTGGCCATATAGTTCTTAACATGATCGGAACAAAATCAATAAGGGTAAATTTCAAGAATGATCAGTAGAATGAGTCTAAGTAACTTCAGTTTAGAGGCATTATTTACTGAATTTTCCATTATATTTAATGGAGTGATCTGGTTAAACAGAGCCTGGCATATACAACTTCAGCATAGAGGACCCTTAATTTCTAAGGACAGACATAGCATAATGAACATTACAATGCAACTTTTATGACAATAACCTGACAACACTGGTCTGTTGTTGTTTGGGATTTAACACCAAGTTCCAACCATGTTTCAGATATTTTTATATGCAAGCAGTATACCTTACCATTGTTTCTGGAAAATACCAATACTGGAACACTATCCCTCAAAAGGAACTGCCAACTTTTTCACATAGAAGTATCAGAGCTCGAACTTATGACCCTCAGTCATTGAAAGATTACAGTAATTTCATAGAGTAAGCGACTCTAACCACTCTACCATGGTAGCAGTAGTAACGCTGGTCTGATATACTTTTAATATCAAGACTTTCATTTTAAGCTCAACCCATTAATGGCAGACGAGTTGATTGTTTCAGTGTTTTATCTAACTGCCATTCATCTGTCAAGTCTTTCATGGGATGTGCATTAACGATTTCAGATTTAAATGCTAATGATGTTAAACACTGAATTTACTTCACATATTCATAAAGTTAAAAGGGAACTTTGAAAGCAGTTGCGTGATAAATAAATACAAGGTTACCAACAGTGTTTTGATAACTGTAGATATCGAACTCGATGAATAAAGGCCTGCAAACATCGGCTTTCCCTGGCTATCCAATATCAACCTTATATTCTCTATTTGTGCCAATAAACAATTAAAAAAACTCACTGAAACTTTCAGCTCAGGAAGGTTAGAATATCAAAGTAAACAAAACAACAGACATAAACTTTATATTAGTAATCCACTATTTTTCATCATTATTGCAAACTTACAGGACAGACACAGTGAATATTCACAGCAGTATCAATTCTTAAGACAAGCCAATTTCCTTATCACAAATATTCTGCACTTTTACACGTATAATATATGATGCATCTATGACCTAAAAACCTGGCAAATTATGTTAGCCAAGAAACACAGAAGCTAACTTTCCAACAAAAGTTATAGTTTAAATATTACACTAATCAACCAAACAGCTCACCCCTAACACTCAAAATGTAAGAAAAACAGAATTTCCCAGCATTCATGTGCAAGAACTTGTAGAGAAACATTTATGTTAAACATAAGTAACATGCCTAAAAGTGCGCTCGACCACACAACAATTCAGCCAATCTGGCTGAAACTATGGTTACCGAAACTTGGTCCATATCCAAGTCTTCAAAAAGCTCATTATACTTGGTGTTTGGAAGCTGAAATTTTACATTTACATCACATTTTTAAATTGTTAAAACTTACATTAGAATTTATGAAATCTGCCGACATATGCTAATATTGTCACTTCACTGTAATGTGGACCCTTAACGAGTTGCCATGGGACAGTACTAGTGTATTCTTCATTAGAATGATTGAGGGCCTCCATCAAAGCCAGGGCGGTAGTGCCCTTAGGCGAGACAAATGTAATTCCATATTGCCCCTCTCTGTCTCTCTTCAAAGATGAGTCCTGGGAGTGATTAATAAAAGTTGTGAGAACTTGTTTCAATTGAGAATAAATAAATTAGTTTAAACTAAATATGGATCCTGAATCACTCACACCTCAACTAGCAGATGGATAAATAACAAGCTGGCTTCACACCAGCTTTGTACACAGATCAAGAAAATGCATAAAGATCATGAAGTAAGCGTTTAATTGCTGTATGAAAATTATATTTTTGAAAGGGATCTCACTTTGCTGACAGCTGTATCAAGAGATCGTTTCAACGGTCTAGGTTTCTTATTGTTTTCCTAGGCTCTTAACCCTTACCCCTCTCATTACTAAAATGGAATTGTTCATCTTGCAATTTGGACTATACTATTCATTATTCAAAAAGGTGCCGACTCAAAATTTACTGACTGAATAATAAAGGAACAGTGCAGATCATGATCAGACTGCATGGATGTACAAGTATATTAAGTGTTGTTAATTATGCAATCATACTGCTTCTTACTGCCGTCCGAGAGCTTTATAATTACAGACGCCTTTTTCATGGGTGCCCATTACAATGAAGTGACTGTATGACAATATTCCTCAGTAACAAGAACTGTATCTACAATATCTATCACAGTATCTGCTCCTGATCTAAGCTAATCTCATATTGTCCAAATACGTTACACTGTACGTTACTTGTTACACTGTATGTTGCCTGTTACATTCTGCATTACCAGTTACATTGTGCACTACCTGTAACACTGTCTGTTACCAGTAACAGTGTTCGTTACTTATTACATATTTCTGTATAAGCAAAAACTCGGGTTGAAGCCAGTCCCTTCAACAGAATGCAAAGAGGTATATATAGATATTTGGTGCAAGTATATGCAAGATAACATCGTGAAAATGAAGCGGGGAAAGCAGACTAATTCCAATGTTGTTTATGAAGGTAAGAAATAAGTTTTGTTTTGATCTCTTTTTTTTCAAACTCATAGGTCAAAACTTTTATTAAAGTCGTATTTAGAATAATTACAGGAACAGAAGATTATACCATTAATTTTGAGTTTACTCAGTATTCAACACACATGATTCCAATTTTTGACCTGTAACAGTAAACTGATCTCTAAATTCAGTAAGTGAGACTATATCAGAATAAGACCTTGTTACATGATAACCCTGAAGAAAAATCTCAGCAGAATATACTGGAAAATGTTTGACACTGCATATCACTTAAAAGTAAATGACTTTTGTCCAAAAGAGCTTTCAAATGTGTATTTTTGTATGAAAAGAGCCCTATAAAATCTGGTAAATAATAGTAATAAGTCGCAATGTATCTTCTTACAGATGGATGCTCGTAAAATGCGGATGAAGTTGAGATTACAACTGGTTAAGTAACAATTTCAGCAAGTTTGGACATAGATATGAAAGTACTTTTAAACAATTCATCAAAATACATTTTTTTAACATGATTTCTTATGCACTGCAAAAACTGCTACTCAACTAATGTAGAGTAAAAACTAGTGAAAACAACTTCCATTCACTAGATATAAAACTTAAAGCCAAACGCTAGGCAGGACCCCGAGGTAAGGATTTGTGCAGGATATTATATATATATATGACCAGCGACACTGGAAAATGGGCCTTCGGACAAAATACTTGGAAACTAGCTTTTTTTGTATATTTTGATAAAACAATATTTCAATATCAATATTGGAAAATTTCAGTTACCTGAGTCCAGTACATACAAAACTACAACAGTTTGAAAAAGTATACCTAAGGCGTCATTTTTCACTCTAAAAATGACATCACATACCACAATTTGATGTCAAAACTCACTTCAATTTACATGGGCAGTAAACTATTACGGTAATCATTTCCTAACAGCATCAATTATTTTTGGTTGCAACATTATATACTCTTTCAATATATATATCTGGTGAACTATATCATGTCTTCTTTCCACAATATGCCTTTTTTATAAGGTATAGCCAAAATAAAAAAAAGAATCATTTTAAATCGCTGTTGCCATAGTAATGGTCTTGGGAGGATTTTGAAGCCAATATTATGTTTCTGTTGAGGAAAATATAGTGGTTGTCAGTTTTTAACATTGGTTTTGCATTTAAAAAGGGTGACAAAAATGTAAATTGTATGGGTTTTTTTATCAATTATTGTCGAATAATGTAACAAATGTCCGAAGGTACATTTTCGCGCGTCGAAGGTCATATATAATATATATATAAGTTTGATAAAGCTGAAAGAGAACGAAAAATATAATATCCATTAACCAATGGTGGGTTTAACAGTGGGGTTCTTTTACTCGGGAGGTTGAGCTTACCTTTCTAATAGCAAAGGCTCGGATGATGATGTGTGGATATTTCTGACATCCGAGGTACTTCACTCCGATTGGTCCATATTTCACCTCCTCGTCTAGAACCTTGGGCCAGAAACATGGCACACTCTGTCAATTTATAAATGTTGTTTCATTGCAAGATACAAATATATTAAAATGATACCACTGATATACGAGTCTGGGTGATCCCCAACCAGTTGATGATCCATTAATACAGACTGTCGTTATACCCTTAAAAACTTTATTTTTCGTACACATAGTTTATATCCGAACTCTGCTTTTTAAATCAATGTACATGTTAGAAATATATTGAATTATTTTTTTCAATGATATTGCAAAATATAAGGAAGGCTTTCTGGCAACTCTTTTTCATGAATAAACAACTTGTATACGACAGAAAGACATATGTCAACATTGTTTAAGAGTGAGAAGAACATGGTTCTAACATTATCCTATCAATAAATTTATTTTTCTATATTATAAGTACAATAAATGTGATCCTGGGACTTTAACAAAACTGAAACAAGAGGGCCATGATGGCCCTTTATCACTCACCCGAGTACAACTGCTTTTAACAAAGTTGCTAGAAATCATCAAAACAACCTTTCTGACAAACTTCCAGGGTATTTGGGCTGAAAATGTTACCTCTAGAGTGTTAACAAGGTTTTTCCATATTTGGGCTCTGTGACCTAGTTTTTGACCCCAGATGACCCATATTCGAACTTGAGCTAGAAATCATCGAAACAATCTTTCTGACAAATTTCCAGGATATTTGGGCTGAAAATGTAACCTCTAGAGTATTAACAAGGCTCTTCCATATTTGGGCTCTGTGACCTAGTTTTTGACCCAAGATGACCCATATTCGAACTTGAGCTAGAAATCATCGAAACAACCTTTCTGACAAATTTCCAGGATATTTGGGCTGAAAATGGTACCTCTAGAGTGTTAACAAGGTTTTTCCACATTTGGGCTCTGTGACCTAGTTTTTGACCCCAGATGACCCATATTCGAACTTGAGCTAGAAATCATCGAAACAACCTTTCTGACATATTTCCAGAATATTTGGGCTGAAAATGGTACCTCTAGAGTGTTAACAAGGTTTTTCTACATTTGGGCTCTGTGACCTAGTTTTTGACCCAAGATGACCCATATTCGAACTTGAGCTAGAAATCATCAAAACAACCTTTCTGACAAATATCAAGGATATCTGGGCTGAAAATGTAACATCTAGAGTGTTAACAAGGTTTTTCCATATTTGGGTTCTGTGACCTAGTTTTTGACCCAAGATGACCCATATTCGAACTTGGGCTAGAAATCATCAAAACAACCTTTCTGACATATTTCCATGATATTTGGGCTGAAAATGTTACCTCTAGAGTGTTAACAAGGTTTTTCAACATTTGGGCTCTGTGACCTAGTTTTTGACCCCAGATGACCCATATTCGAACTTGAGCTAGAAATCATCGAAACAACCTTTCTGACAAATTTCCAGGATATTTGGGCTGAAAATGGTACCTCTAGAGTGTTAACAAGGTTTTTCTACATTTGGGCTCTGTGACCTAGTTTTTGACCCCAGATGACCCATATTCGAACTTGGGCTAGAAATCATCAAAACAACCTTTCTGACAAATATCAAGGATATCTGGGCTGAAAATGTAACATCTAGAGTGTTAACAAGGTTTTTTCATATTTGGGTTCTGTGACCTAGTTTTTGACCCAAGATGACCCATATTCGAACTTGGGCTAGAAATCATCAAAACAACCTTTCTGACATATTTCCAGGATATTTGGGCTGAAAATGTTACCTCTAGAGTGTTAACAAGATTTTTCTATTTTTGGGTCATGTGACCTAGTTTTTAATCCGAGATGACCCATATTCGAACTCGTCCGAGTAATTACTGGGACAAACATCCTGACCAAGTTTCGTGACAATTGAGGCAAAAATGTGACCACTAGAGTGTTAACGAACTAAATGTGGACGGACGACGGACAATCATCGATCCTAATAGCTCACCCTGAGCCAGCTCAGGTGAGCTAATAAAAAGTCAGCAAAACAGGAACTTTGAGAAATTGATATTGAAGTGTCACTATTGCTTAGATTTCATTTACTCGATCATGTTGTCCAAACTGAATGCTTTTTGTATCATCTAACAATAGCAAATTTAGCTCATATTTATATACAAAATCAGTCTTAAATAGTATTCAACCCTTACCTTGCTGGCAAAAAAGTGATTCTGCCTTTGTGACCAGTGCAGATCATGATCAGCCTGCAGGTCAATGCAGTCTGATCATGATCTGTGCTGATCTATTTAGACAGTAAATTATAGAGCACCCCTTTGTACAAATAATGGTGCTGTCCGAATTCTAAGATGGGTATGTCTATCGTAAAACTTTAGGGGAGAAAGGCTACCAGCCTACTGCTTGTTCGTACATACCCTGTTATATTTGTTTTCATGCAGCACTACGAAAGTATTGATCTTGAAGTCAAATAACAGTCGCCAAATGTCATTTATTGTACTCTGCATAGGCCACTGTGTCACTATAAAACTACTGTCAGTGTGATATCCCTGGAAAAAAGGTAAGAAATGTACACATTATAAAACTACTGTCAGAGTGATATCCCTGGAAAAAGGTAATACATCTTCACGTTACAAAACTACTGTCAGAGTGATATCTCTGGGAAAAGGTAATACATGTTCACGTTACAAAACTACTGTCAGAGTGATATCCCTAGAAAAAGGTAATACATGTTCGCGTTATAAAACTACTGTCAGAGTGATATCCCTGGAAAAAGGTAATACATGTTCATGTTATAAAACTACTGTCAGAGTGATATCTCTGGGAATAGGTAATACATGTTCACGTTATAAAACTACTGTCAGAGTGATATCCCTAGAAAAAGGTAATACATGTTCGCGTTATAAAACTACTGTCAGAGTGATATCCCTGGAAAAAGGTAATACATGTTCATGTTATAAAACTACTGTCAGAGTGATATCTCTGGGAATAGGTAATACATGTTCACGTTATAAAACTACTGTCAGAGTGATATCTCTTTAACAAGAGGGCCATGATGGCCCTGTATCGCTCACCTGTCTACCATTGGCAAAAATAAAAAGGTTATTAATAGCAGAAAGGATCAATTTTTACCTTTGGCTCATGATATCCTCTTAATAAGCCTATGTAAAATCAAAAGACCCCCCAGGCAGGGTTAATTTTGACCCTGAGGTCAGGATTTGAACAATCTTGGTAGAGAGTCAATTATTGCCACATGCTAAATATCTAAGCTCTAGGCCTCATTATTTTGCTGTCTGATCATGATCTGCACTGTTGGCTATTCATTTTTTGCTGTCTGATCATGATCTGCACTGTAAGCTATTCATTGTATGTTGGCTGGTCATGATCTGCACTGTCAGCTTTTTATTTTTGCTGTCTGATCATGATCTGCACTGTTTGCTATGCATAATTTAGCTGTCGATCATGATCTGCACTTTCATAATAGCTAGCTGTCTGATCATGATCTGCACTTTCATTATTTTGCTGTCTGATCATGATCTGCACTTTCTGACAAATTTCAAGGATATCTGGGCTGAAAATGTAACATCTAGAGTGTTAACAAGGTTTTTCCATATTTGGGCTGTGACCTAGTTTTTGACCCCAGATGACCCATATTCGAACTTGGGCTAGAAATCAACTTAACAACCTTTCTGACAAATTTCCAGGATATTTGGGCTGAAAATGTTACTTCTAGAGTGTTAACAAGGTTTTTCCATATTTGGGCTGTGTGACCTAGTTTTTGACCCCAGGTGACCCATATTAAAACTTGAGCTAGAAATCATAGAAACAACCTTTCTGACAAATTGCCAGGATATTTGGACTGAAACAGTAGCCTCTAGAGCCTTAACAAGATTTTTCTATTTTTGGGCTCTGTGACCTAGTTTTTGACCCCAGATGACCCATATTCGAACTCGTCCGAGTAATTACTGGGACAAACATCCTGACCAAGTTTCGTGACAACTGAGGAAAAAATGTGACCACTAGAGTGTTAACGGACTAAATGTGTTGGGGGGGGGACGACGGACGACGGACATTCATCGATCCTAATAGCTCACCCTGAGCCAGCTCAGGTGAGCTAAAAAGACAGTACAAGCTATGAAACTACTTTAGATACCACATGCAAATGTTATAGAACTATTACCTAAGTGATATCTCTGAAAACCATACCTGTTTATAATATAAAAGGACTTACATCAACGAAAACTCCATTAATGAAGTCTGTGCCGGACTCGTTAGTTTCTATAGTTTGTAAATAAGGCCGCGCTCTTTCAGCTACAACAAAACATGATGTATTTATCACACAGTCCAAACATCTACAGAAGAAGACACTTAATCAGCAAAACTTGAAAAGACTTTTTAAATTAACTTGAACACAATTACCAGTAATTACCTTAGGAACTTTAAATTATCCTTGAAACTTTAACAAGATTTAATTTCTTCAATTTAACCAGTTCTGTTGTTAAAAAGTAATTAAAATTGAAACAGTATATTTTAATGATCGCAGTGTGACCTTTTGACCTTGGAGGTAGCTATATTAGTTGTGTGCATAAATGGACAATAACTATGTTATGCTTTTTGAAAACATGCATGACTGTATAAGTTACAATACATACACAAACTAGAAATATCACTAAATGTGATTAATACCCCCGAAAGACTGCTTTATAAACTGAGGAAGTTCGTAGTAACAAAATACTTTGCAAAAAAAACTAAAAAAGAGATATTGTTCTTGGCAATAAGTCTGTTATTTGTCAAGATAGAGTTATGGTTCTTGTACATTGCACTTCCTCTCATTGTGCTGGACCATTGTATGAAGTTGTATTGAATTCCAACCAGAAGTTTTCAAGTTATGCTCTGGACAAGGAAAAGTAACAAAGGGCAATAACTCTGTAATTAGTCAAGATGGAGTTATGGTTCTTGTGCACTGCACTTCCTCTCAATGTCCTCGACCATTGTATGAAGTCGTATTGAATTCCAACTAGTAGTTTTCAAGTTATGCTCCGGACAAGGAAAATGCAACTGACTGACCGCCCGATCAACCACCGGGTGACTCCTATATACCCCCATAAACTTTGTTTTGGTGATATAAAGACACACTTAAGGCAGAGAACATTGGCAATAAGAAATAGCCAGACATTTATGACTTCCCCCGTCTTCATTTTTACATTTTTAAACATAGAATTTTACATATACATACGGGGAAGCAGCATAATATCCCTGCTCTTGTTTCTGTTTTCGTCTCTATGCCCACTGGCACAGTCTCCTATTGGAATTTTTGGCACAATATCTTGTAAGAACTGAAAAAGAACAAAATAGTTCACCGTCATTTTGAATGTTACTGAATGGATCAAATTTCTGGGAAATTTTACTACAGACTAGTGTGTTAGCTTGTAAAACACACTAAAAAGTATAAGGAAACACATCTCTTGGCCTAATTTTTAAAACACACAAGAGTGTCAATCAAGAAACAAGCTTGTTGACTGAACTTCTGATGTTCACTTACATGTATCAAAGAAACATCTTCTCATCTAACCTTTAAGGGGTCACAGTCACTGAAATGTATCAGAAACAAGTCCCTTGATAGCTCACATTTACGGGCCGTGCTAGCTCAGTGGTTTGGGAGTTTACAGCGGGGACACAAGCTGTGACCTTTGGCAAAGACGCTTTTACCACACATGCCTGTAAATGTTTTTACATTTTATCTTTAACATCGCATTAAAGCGTGTGAATTTCTTGTCCTCACTTTCATATTTTCTAAAAAAACCAAGACATTGTGTGAGAAAACAAGAAACTTCATGAAAGTTCTGCCACATTGTAAATTAAGCAGTCTATCCACTGCATATTTTTGTTTTATTTTATTTCTCTCAGATATGCCTGGGGAAAGGACCCTTTCCCTAGGGTCAAACACTACCTTTTCCCCACTTTTTTTCTTTCATTTATTCCAAAGTTTCACAACATGTTTATATTTTTAATTGTTATGTTGTCATACCTAAAAAAAATCAAAATCTGACTAGTACAAGACCTGCTCCAAAAGATATAAGATAACACTGCAACAAGCAATAAAACTTTGGTGGGCGTTTCTCAAGTACAATCTAAAAGTTCATGATTACTTCAAAACCGTGTAATTAGGAAATAGCCTGATCAATTTTACTGAATTTTCGCCTTAATCAGTGTCCTTATTTTGCAGTAGGAATCCATTTTTTGTATTCACTGCTATATGTCAAGTGTCAGCCACCTTAACTAATCTATCTTCTATTGATCAGTGTCTATAAGTACATGGCCGGCTCTGTAATTACAGAATGCTTAACCTTGTCATGTTTTATACTTGTTAATGCTACCACGTTTCCTGTTTTTCATCAAATTGTGGTTTATAATAACAGTCTGCCTGTGGGTTTGTACTGATGAATATCTAACATAGCCAGATGACCTTTCTAGTCACCGAGGTAACTGGCACTGTAAAATTTGAACTAGTGCCTAGTTGTGACCTTTGGGCAAAATGGCCCTTAAAGTCACCAAAGCTAAACCAACACAGTCAATTTAAATCATTGCCTACTTGCTGACCTTTGGCCAAGATGTCCCTTCCAGTCCATGCAGCTAACTGCAACAATCTGAATCATTGCTTAAATTATTATTAACCCTACAAGGGAAAAGGGTCAACTACTTATCATAATCAATGAAACAGAACACCACAGGCAATTGAGTTTTACAATTGAAAGGAAACCTTTTTCTGATAACATGGTCGCTTTCACTTTGACCTACTGACCTAATTAATTGCATTTATGAAGTTTTCCTACAGCAGACTAAAGTTTCTCCTACAAAAAAGGCAGACATTTAAATGCTATGGTAGCTGTAACCTTGGCCTTTGACCTACTTACCTTAAAACCAAAATAATCACCCAGTCACCCTTAACCCCTAAACAAATTACTTACACATTTAAAGGAAACTGTTTCAGTGTTGTCTATTTTAATTACCTTTTGACTTGAACTGAAAGAAACAATACTTTTATAAGCCACCCACCTTGCGACAAGATAACAACCATTGCATAAAAAGGTAGACTTAATCCTCACATTATCAAATTAATTTATGCAATATTAATGGACTGTTCTGATGTGTCACTGTCACATTATCATGAATCAACTGTACTTGGTGACAAGGCTGATAGACCATGGTCACGATGACTGCCATATCACCATAAAAACACCTTTAAATCCCTACCTGAAATTCTTTCTCGAATCCCAGCAAGTCAGTTTGTGGATCTTTGAGCATAAGTTTGTGAGCAACGGCAGGAAGTTGTGCACAGGGTATCACAGTCGTCCATACTTGTACGTGCATTGCCAGAGTGTCATAGATAAGTCGGTACTGACTCTGAAATTTCATTCATATATTACTTTACATCGGTCGCTCTGATTTTACTTATTTCATGATAGAAACTGAAAGGCTTAACTACTGCTGAATATTTTGTAGGAGGTTGCACAGTATCTCATATATGGTACAGAGAAAGCTCAGCATTTCAAAAAAGAACAATCACAGTGATAGTAGTTATAAGGCTGAACTTTTTTGTAAACAAAATAGTTCAAATGAAACATGTTTTGTTTACCAGCTTTTTAACTCCATGATTTTTTATTTGCTTTTTGAATATCATAAATACATAAGTGGATCTACTGAATAACAGTGACATCAAAATGAAAGAATAAATTAATTTTCTACCTGTATGAATTTTTCAATGTATTACTTTTACAAGAGGTACCATGAGAAATCAGGCAATCATATTTTACCATGAGAAATCAGGCAATCATATTTTAACATGAGAAATCAGCCAATCATATTTTACCATGAGGAATCAGCTACTCATATTTTACCATGAGAAATCAGCCAATCATATTTTACCATAAAGAATCAGGCAATCATATTTTGCCATGAGGAATCAGCAACTCATATTTTACCATGAGAAATCAGCCAATCATATTTTACCATGAGAAATCAGGCAATCATATTTTACCATGAGAAATCAGCCAATCATATTTTACCATAAAGAATCAGGCAATCATATTTTACCATGAGGAATCAGCTACACTGCGACCTCGTTATAACGCGGATCGTTATAACGCGGATCCCGGTATAACGCGGTTGGGTCTTGGCTCCCAAAAATTTCAGGATCGACCAAAATCGTATCTGTCAAAAAAAGCATTGTCCCTATACAAAACAAATGTTCGAAAACGTAAATAAACAACATGGCAGGTAGTTAATTGATCTTTGTCACTTGCGCGGTATCAAGCGTCTATAAACAAAGAAGTGTTAAAACAATTACGGCTTACTGGTATTTTTTCACGGCTCCGTTATTCACAAGCTGACCTCTTTGTTTGTTAAACAATAACTTCTAAATCGTGTGAATTAATATTTGTTTGCGCATCTTTGATTGCAGGCTTACCTGAACTTAAATAAATCAATTACAAAACTGTTATTGTTTGTTTTAACAAAAAAGTACTTTCACTTTAGCCATCAATGGATGTACTTTCGTTTTCAATAGCAAATATTTACGTAAGAATTTCTCTTTTATACATTTAATTTCGTGCTTAATTAACTAATTTATTTTACATAGAATCATTATTTTCTACAATTTAACCTCTCGATTTCATAAAAACATGATGCGTGCTAAACATCAATATGCTTTAATTTGGTTAGGTGGGTGGGGTACTCGCGTTATGTACGCGTTATGCAAGAAACCAGCGGCCGATGATCAGACCGCGTTATAAAAAGAGTCTCACTTATAACGCGGTCTGACCAGTTGGACCCCGACTACCGCGTTATAACGGGGTTGCAGTGTACTCATATTTTACCATAAGGAATCAAGCAATCATATTTTACCATGAAGAATCGGCCAATCATATTTTACCATGAGGAATCAAGCAATCATATTTTACCATGAGGAATCAGCCAATCATATTTTTACCATGAGGAATCAGCCAATCATATTTTTCCATGAGGAATCAGCCAATCATATTTTACCATAAGGAATCAGCCAATCATATTTTACCGTGAGGAATCAGCCAATCATATTTTACCATGAGGAATCAGCAAATCATATCTTAGTAGCCCAAAAGACAGTAAGTAACATCTATCATAATGTTAAATACAACACAAACCTCTACTTGTACCCCAGTAGAAATAAGAAACTACTACATTTTACAACTGCTAAAATATAAAACCAAACCTGTTTTTTTTTAACTTACCAGTGACCTGACCATATTCTTTCGGAATTTTCTTAAATGAAGAACTGTACTGTAAATATCTACAAAATTTTCTCTCTCCAGCTGTTTTAAACAATAATCTATTGCAATAAATATTGCTGTCCGCCCTCCGCCACACCTGCAACCAACAAACAAGCTATATATACTCCAAAGTTTCTTATACTAATGTGCAAAAACATAGCAAAATAGTTTTACCTACCACACGAAACAAAATTTATGGTATTTTTCAATCTTTTAAACAAAAATTGAAACTACGGAGATATTATCATGCGGCTGTTAATGAATCATCACGACTGACGGAAATATGCAAATCAACTCCATGTTTTTCTCAACCACAGGTGCTGAACAATTTAATTTTATCAGACATTCTACATGCAGAAAAATGTACATGCATGTCATCATGAACGAGTCTTCACCTGCAATGTACAAGCATAGGTCCCGGTACAGTGAGCATTGTTCTATTAACCCGTCTCCATACGTCCAGCAGGAATCCCGGGTCTGTGGAATCATCTGTGAATCCCGTCATCTCAAAATGTTTCACCGTCCGCGGCTCATCACAACCATCCTGATACAGAAAGTAAAAGTCAATTGTATGTTTATAACAGTGTCACCCCTTCTTAAAGGGCCCGCCATTTCCGACTTTTTCTGAGCACATTTACCTTCCAAATCCTATCCATATGGTAACCATAATTTAACTATCCGGTCGTACACAAAATGGCCATCAAAACAGTTCACTGCTGTCATTCAAACCTTTAACCTCCCAAACCCATGGCAGATGCCTAAACCACTAGACCAAGGGAGAAGGTACAACAATGTCTCAAAATAATAATACTCTTTTCATGTTTTGCAGAACTGAAATTATCTACAGTAAAGACTAAAATGCTTTAAGCATGACCAAGTACAGACATACCTGTAAACAAAGACCATTTTGTGGAAAGACATAAAAGCAGCCTTAACTAAAAGATGGTCTTTATTCAAAGGTATTTCTACAGGATGGTTTTTATTTAAAGGTATTTATACTTATGATCCATAATACAATGTTTAAATTTCTGGTCTCTAGTCACAGGGTGGTCTTTTTATCAAAGTGGTCTAATACATTGCCTTGATTGTACCTTTTCTGGCATGAGAGTGCTAGATATCAATTAAAAGTCAGACTGCTGAATTCAGGCGACCACTAACACAAGTTCAACTGTATCTCTTACAAGCATAAGCTGCAGTTACAACATATTAGTTTCTTACATGAGCACGCGGTTCAGATGGAAATATCAGTCACTGAGGGTAACTGTTTTGGGAAACAGTTACTCAAAGTGATGGATATTTCCATCTGAACCAACAAGAATGTTGATTCTAAGGGTGAATGTGTTGGTAATGGGACAGATGGTTTTTCTATGTTTGTCAAACCTGTACACAACTAGAACTATCACTGAAGGTGATGAATACCCCCCGAACACCCCACTGACACAATATTTGAAATTAATGTAATATTAGATGCTTTGATTATTAGACCTGCACAACTTAAGTCTTCTGTGAAGTATAATTAAATTTTGACCAGCAGGTTTGGAGATTAAAAGCGCACAAGATTTTACTATCTCAAGCCCCTGTGAACTTTGATCTAGTGACCCGAAACATGGACCATGCACAACTAGGCATGGTGCTTATCAATTCTATGAAGTATCATTAAATTCTGACCAGGGGATTTGGAGATTTAGCGTCCACAAGATTTTACCATCTCGAGCCCCTGTGACCTTGACCTCTGACCTAGAGAACCGAAACTTGGACCATGCACAACTAGTCATTGTACTTATCACTTGTGTTAAGTATCATTAAATTCTGACCAGGGGTATTGGAGATTTAGTGTCCACAAGATTTTACTCTCTCAAGCCCCTGTGACCTTGACCTTTGACCTAGTGACCCGAAACATGGACCATGCACAACTAGGCATTGTACTTATCACTTGTGTGAGGTATCATTAAATTCTGACCAGGAGTTTTGGAGATTTAACGTCCACAAGATTTTACTATCTTGAGCCCCTGTGACCTTGACCTTTGACCTAGAAACATGGACCATGCACAACTAGGCATTGTACTTACCACTTGTGTGAAGTACATGTATCATTAAATTCTGACCAGGGGTATTGGAGATCTAGTGTCCACAAGATTGCGTCTATAGACGGACAGACAGACAGACAAGCTGAATCCAGTATACCCCCCAACACTTTGTGGTGGGGGAGGGGGGGTATAATAAATCTTTAGAAGAAACATCTGTGAATATAAACCACCTGTCAACAAAGATAGCTTTAACTTCTTCTGGCCTGTTGTCTTGGTTCACAGGTTTATTTATGTACTATTTTATTAGAGGTAGGTGACAGCAGCTAGAAATGTCTTAGTGAATTCATGATGTCACATTTTTGCCGAGTACAATTTTCACATCCAGTTAATATAATATTCGAAATCTGAAAAACTAGAGTTAATACTTCCAGATAGAAAATACCTCTTATCGTATTAACAATACTTAACACTCTTACACATTTCAACAACTTCAGTATCGCAAATGTAACCCTCAATTTTTGTAATTAAATATTAAATGTTAAATATATCTGCAGCAAGCCCATTTATATTTCTGTAGTAAATTTGAAGCTATAATCTCACCAGTTGGTCTTAATCGTTCAACTGGCAAATAACCAGCCATTGTCATCAAATTACTAACGTAATAATGAAAAAGGGTAACATGACACGTGTTACAGGAAATTTTCAGGATCACTACAGAAATTGTCTTAGAAAATACCACAGTTGCCAAGGTGCGAAAATCACATTTCCAATACAAATCAGTAAGAAGGTTTTGTAACGTTATAATCTTAAGGCGAAAGTAACAGTTTTTACTTTTTACTTTCTTGTTCCGTTAAAGGAAAACTGAAGGTGTGAATGCTGTAACCCTGACCTAGCTGCTATGTTATACTTATCAGAACTTCACAGTAATACAACTGACTTAAGACATTTTTTGAATGCAGAATTATAATAAAATAACTTTAAGGGACACAATTCAACTACGATGTATAGGAAAGGGAAGCTTCTGCACTGTATAACACTTTCTGATGGGTTAAATTGTGACTCAGTTTTAACTTAACTTCATTACACACATTTATGATGACTATTTTTGACAAATTATGTCTGTAGCATAAGCCATTTTCTACAATTTCCTGTTAAAACTTCCACATTTTCCTAAAAATCAAGCGGTAAAAAACCACAAGGGACTTTTTCCTTCCCACATACAACATTAAATTGGATAATAAAGCATAAACTTACTTCACAAATTTGGAATGTTCGAATCACAAGCTTAGAAAGCTCTAGTTTGTCTTTGAAGTATATATGTATATCGCCGTGACGTACGTACTTCTGCACGCTAAGAACATCGCCCCAGTATTTATCACATTGTTGCTGAAACGACAAAAAAGATGCACTTAAACCTAGACTTACAATGTGGTGAAATGTACTGACAACATGTCTTTGTTGTTGTTGTTGTTGTTGTTTTTTGTATGCATGTGCATTTGTTCTGTGATTAAAAGTACAGCAGATTGTAATAGCTCAATGCAACTACAGATGCAAGACAATTATGATGTGCACAACACTTGTCTAATTTTGTATCATTTCAGGTATTTCTTGTGCTGCTATTTTTCACTGTAATTTTGAAAATTAATTAATCCTGACCTTCCTAATTTTTTTAATGATCTTGTCCTCCTTTCAGATTGGACTAGCCCATTTATTAAAAAGGGGTGCACACTGAAAAATTACTGACTGAAAGGTGAACAAGAGCCGATAACTCTTAGTCTCCTTCTATAATATCAAGTATACTTTATAACATCAGGGTTGTCATTCTCTGTGTAGGACTATATTTATGACTAACTAAATTCTCCAAGTTATAAACAATTTCCCCACATGATATAGAAGTAACGAATTAACAATTCTAATTAGTATCATTATGATACGAATTGGAACCACTGGGGAGCCATGTCTGACATTCCAACAAATTCAGCAATTCTATTTGGGTGTGAGAGTATTCAAAATTGTCCACTTCAAAGCAATAAAAACGCTGCAAAATTATTAGGTTGGCATTCAGAAAACCCGCATGTATTGTAAATTATTCATGAACACTGCTTTCATATCACATACATTTTGATGTATGGCTCCTATATCGAAACAAAAACAACGTCCACGCACTTGAAGCCATTGTTACAGTCCTTCCTTTATTTTAAAACCCTCACTACATCATTCAATAATTGATGCAAATAATTACGACCATAACCGTACATTTGCAGTGGAAATATGGTAAACGAATACAATTAATAAACTCCCTTATGTAAAATAGGCGAGTTCACGTATAGACATTCTGTCATAAAATGACAATTCTACGGTTGTACATCGTAGGTTCATAATGGAATAACTTATTAATTATGCATGAAGTTGCAAACAAGCAAATCAACGGCAATAATAAATTCTGAGAAAATGGCTGAAATATGAAAATTCTATTCCCACTAATATCTCTCATGATACTTATAAATGTCTTTTGGCAGGCTATCAACTACACAGGTATTGTACGTTGTTTGTTCGCCTCTGATGCACTGTTTTAGCCAAGAAATTGTGTAGCAGTGTGCATTTTCGTTTTTGTCAGGTAATTAACTGAATGAATTGTGTCATACTGCACTGGTTTTTTCGACTAATGAGACAAAAAAACTACAGACAAAAGTACCATGAGTCCACAATCAACATTAGTATCACAAAGATACCATTGGTACTAATATTTTTGTATACATACATTTACATTTATCATATACAACTTGTCAAGAATTTATTCATCAATCAAAATTATACTACAGATTTTATAGAGACAGAATCACTGTTGTGGGTGGGAAGTTTGCTTAAACACTCTTCAAGTAATGGACGCAAAACTGTGAATATTTCCCATCAAGACTTTTAACAGAGGTTTGAACTAAAAACAGACTTAAGATGACATATTTTAGAGGTAAACTGACTAAAACCCCTCAACCAAAGAGCTGGAAGGAGGTACAGTGCAACCTCTCAGGAGTAAACACCCTTGGTATAACAGAAATGTGTTTGTTGTAGAGGTGTTGTTCTAGAGAGGTCGATTCCTTACATAACTGAGGAATTTGGAAAGAAAATGTGTGTCTTTTTGGGGAGGGTGTTGCTCTATGGAGGTGTCCTTTGGGGAGGATGTTGCTGTATGGAGGTGACCTTTGGGGAGGGTGTTGCTCTATGAAGGTGTCCTTTGGGGAGGGTGTTGCTCTATGGAGGTGTCCTTTGGGGAGGGTGTTGCTCTATGGAGGTGTCCTTTGGGGAGGATGTTGCTGTATGGAGGTGACCTTTGGGGAGGGTGTTGCTCTATGGAGGTGTCCTTTGGGGAGGGTGTTGCTCTATGGAGGTGTCCTGGGAGGGTGTTGCTGTACGGAGGTGTCCTTTGGGAAGGGTATTGCTGTATGGAGGTGTCCTTTGGGGAGGGTGTTGCTCTATGGATGTGTCCTTTGAGGAGGGTGTTACTGTATGGAGGTGTCCTTTGGGGAAGGTGTTGCTGTACGGAGGTGTCCTTTGGGAAGGGTATTGCTGTATGGAGGTGTCCTTTGGGGAGGGTGTTGCTCTATGGAGGTGTCCTTTGAGGAGGGTGTTACTGTATGGAGGTGTCCTTTGGGGAGGGTGTTGCTCTATGGAGGTGTCCTTTGAGGAGGTTGTGACTGTATGGAGGTGTCCTTTGGGGAAGGTGTTGCTGTACGGAGGTGTCCTTTGGGAAGGGTATTGCTGTATGGAGGTGTCCTTTGGGGAGGGTGTTGCTCTATGGAGGTGTCCTTTGGGGAAGGTGTTGCTGTATGGAGGTGTCCTTTGGGGAAGGTGTTGCTGTATGGAGGTGTCCTTTGGGGAGGTTGGACTATACTCAAGGTTTATACAGTAAAACCTGTACCATCCAGCACCTGGATTTACAGGAAAGTGCCTTATCTGGCTCAGTCCTTTGGTCACGGTAACATAACATATAATGAAAAACCTCAATTTACTGGCGTCTGCTTTAACCAGCACGATCAAATGGTACCCATAAGTGCAGATTAAGTTCAGTTTCGAAGTATTTGCTATTAGCCACTGAAATTTGAAGTTCTGAAATTTGAAGTTCAAATTAAAAATCCTGAAATCTGAATTTTTTAATTTTACAAGCAAAGATATTTATAGAAAATTCCACTTACTGCAGCATTTTCAAAGAGGCCTGTTGCCATAACAATAACATGAACATTTTCTTGCCAGACCATGTGCCAAAATGCTGCCACCTGTTTTCCACGAGGTCCTGAAACATAGATGTAATCTGTAATCTTGCTATCTGAAACATCTAGAGATATATATGTTAGTATATCACTATACTTCCATAATAAACTTGACTGTCTAACACATAACTTATTTTTAGCACGCATTTCTGACCTTGAAACAAGTGCAGATCATGATCAGCTTGCAAATCCATGCTGTCTAATCATGATCTACACCGTTCGTTATTAAGTCAGTAAATTTTCTTTGATCACTCCTTTGAACAATAAATGGATTGATCCAAATTTAAAGGGAGACAAGTCCATATCAGACATTAAGCAGAGTAATAGTTAATCACAGCCTGACAACATCTTCAGCAACCGATAAATTCTTAAGGGAAGAAAATTAAACAGTCTATACCAGGTCAGGCAGATGTGAATATAACACATTACAAAAGTTCCTGGAAAAAGAAAATATATCTTTTCCTATATCAGAATGACACATTCAGGCATTTGTTTGGATTTCTGTAGACGGTTTATTTAGAGAATTATATATAGAACAGTATTTACTGCTGTCTCCGAGACATCCATTTAAAACTTGGCATCTGCAGAATTATATTTCAGTAGAGTAATTATTGACCAGACTGACAAATTAACACCTTGATGAAAGAATTCCTTTTTTATCTCCATGATAAATTTACTTTAAGCTCTAGAATAGTAAAGGTTATAACCAACTATATCTATGTTTGTTAGACTTAGGTCTCAGGAGACTAAATATAGCGGAAAATTTCCTACTATCTACAGTGGTAACATTACCATCTGAGAGAGAAAGAATACATTTCTGCAAAGGCATAAAAATGCATGCACTGAACCAACTGGAAAAAGAAGCGGAATACAGTTAAAATGATGGTGTAGCAATTCTAAAATCTTAACAGCAAGTGAACAATTTATAATCTGTAAGCATGACAATACAAGTTTCAAATTGCAGTCGTATTCAATAAATTTCTCACTCTGCTTTCTATATATAGTGAATTTTAATGACAAAAGTTGACTTTCTCCTGCAAACAAATAGAACAAGAGGGTCGGTCAATGTGGTCCTATATCTGTCACCTGAATAATGTAAAAATTGTTGGGTAGATCATGTTTCACAAATTTGAACTGAGAGTGTTTCCATGATGGCCCTATATGCTCACTTGAGTTTCATTGCACTATATAACAAGAAAGTAGGTCAAAAGGTCATAATCAAGGTCCATAATCAGGACCTCTAGGTAATGCTACAAGCCAAATATCTACGTTTAAACATTTCTCTATATAGCTCTACCAGTGCAAAGGCCGTTGTGTCCTTAGGCAAGACACAGATATTTCCACATTGCCTCTCTCTGTTCAAGATAGATTTCATCTGGAATGAGTCTCAAGAGTGAGTAATCGAAGTTGTAAGAACTTATTTTGCAACCAAGAATAAATAAAATAGTACAAAAATAAACATAAATTTGTACACACCCTGAGTAGCAATGTATTCTTTTTGATTCTGATAACCCTGAAATAGAAAAGAACAAATTTCAGTGTGTCTTCTTGTTTTGCCTTAGCTGATGACACCACATTTTAACAAATATAACTGAATAATATATTCCATGGGTCAACACGAAACTATTCAAAGTGTATGTAGAAATAGAAGCAGATAGGATAATTTTACACTGACCCTCGTGATGAAAATCACGTTAAACTTTCTGGTTTCACGCTTTAGAAACTGGAACTGAAACTTCCATTTTGAAATCAGTATTACAGTTTATTTAGGACAATGAGATAGTGCTGCAGTAGAAGAGATATATATTTATCTAAATGCATTTGATAATAATAAGGATGCAATTTTTTCTTGGCATGCATGATTTACCTTTTTTTTGCAATGGCTGTTACCAAGTTACATAACTGTCACATTATCCTAAATGAATTGTACATAGTGAAATTGTGTCACCAGTCACCCGGAGGCAGCAGCCATTTTCTTGCTGCCTGTCTTGTCTTCCACTTCAGAAAGCTTATAAAAGTGTATCTATTTTAACTGCTTCCTCCACCACCCGCAATTTTCAATTGAGTTTCATATTTTAACAAACATAGCTGCTAATATCTGTCTGACCCCTTGTATTTTGTTAAAATCGGATTGTCAGCAGCCCTTAAAGGCCTAAATGAATATAATAACCATTAAGACCTTGTCACAACTTCACACTTCACTGCTGAGCTGAAAGGAAGGAATTGTTAATTTCTTGTGCCAGGGTGAAACATGTAGACACACACAAAGTGACATTAGTTAACTATGGTTAACATGAAAGTCTTACCATTGCTCCAGTGTCAATTTGTATAGGAGGTCCCTACAAGAACATTGCTATAGCTATTTACAAAATAAAACAAAGAGGGCAAAATGGCCCTGTATTGCTCACCTGGCTACCATTGGTTATAATATAACGTCAAGAATCGCATTGCAGAAAGGGTAAATTTTGACCTGGAAGTCCGATTTGAACCATCTTTGTAGAGGTCCTCTACATAATGCTTCATTAAAAATATCTAAATTCTGGGCCTTGTGGTTTGATTCAGGAAGAGTTTTTAAGTTTCTCATACATTAGCCTATTTGAAATCCAGTGACCCCGGGCCGAATCTGTTTTCACAATTGGGTCATGATTTGAACAATTTTTGTTGAAGTCTACTAGACAATAATACACGTCAAATATCTAACCTCAGCCTTTCCTTTCCTTTTTGAGAAGAACATATTTAAAGTTTTTCCTTTCCATTACTATGGCAACCACAATTCTACACAAAATTGAACGCCTTTGATAGAGCTGCTAAGAAGGAACATCCCTGCCATGTTACATCAACATTGAATAAATGGTTTCAAAAGAGATGTCATTTGAAAGAAATGGTGAACGGATGCACAATGAATGGTGAGCGATACTAAATAGCTCACTATGGCACTTTGTGCTCTGGTGTTTTGTGCCAGGTGAGCTGGACAACTGAACTGTTTATCACTATCAAACTCCTAACATTTCATTGCCAAGCAAACTGGCACTCCTGAATTCTTAATGGTAGCAAACTACTGATTTCTCGTACATCTGCTCTAAATCATTTATTTCAGTCTTATCTCATTCTGGTGAAACTCTGTCAAAACCTGATATATGCATTGACTTTGTATCAACAGATACTGAATGGTGATATCACAATGTCATTTCCTAGACCCGCCTCAGGTCAATCTCGATGGCTTGCAAAAGAAATTATAGCCACCTAATCATGTAACAGTATGAAAGTCTGTCTCCTTAAGGCACTTGTAATTCCTTTCTGATGAATATATCGTGCTTTTCACGACTTTGATCAGAAAGCACGTACTAAGCTCTAAGCTCGTGCAGAGTGTGATGATTACTCCTTCAAAAACAAGATCTTATTGAAAGACTTTATCAAATGGTACAAATAGACAGCTAGAAGTAATTACTGAAAATAAACTAAAAGTACGTGTATACCTAGTCAGCAAATTCACAGTGTTTTTGCCAAGTTATTTTCAAGTGAATTACCCTAAAAAGATGTATTAACATCTTTGAATTGACCTGGTGACCTAGTTTTTGACACAAAGTCACCACCTAAAGATTACAACATGTAACTGTTGGTCTTTTATTTCATCTTATGACCTAGTTTTTGACCTCATATCACCAAGCTTCCAAGTAATTCTAAAGTTCATCATGGCAAACACAATCTGACAATTTTAATGATTACTGGGTACAAAATGTGGCCTCATTAGTGTCAACTAAAACAATCACTGAATGATTAATACCCCACTGGTGTCTTTGACACAGGACTGTGTATATGAATACCTAGAAGATTGTTTCCACTGAGCAGATTCTCTTTCCATCCACTAGTAGCTGTGAAATAGACTGACAAAAATCTTTATGTACACTAACCCTATGACAAAATTAAAGGGCTGAAACCCAATGAAAAAAAATCTCAGCAAAAGATGCTGATGATCTGCACAAATAGGCTTGGTACCAATCACTAGTATTAAGTTTCATTAATTTCCATCCATTTGTTGCTGAAAAATAGCGAGGACAATATTTACTGAAAAAAATATATCAAAGGGCTGTAACTCACTGAAAAACTACCTGAGCAAAACTTGCAAATGATATGTACAAATAGGCTTAGTATCTTGCACTTCTGTGAAGTTTCATTCATTTTCGGCCTATGGTTGCTGAGAAATAGCACGGTGCAAGTCATGCCGATAATATAGACAAATTGGCTTGGTACCAATCACTTATGTAAAGTTTCATTTTATATCTGGTCAGTGGGTTGCTGAGAAATGACATGGACAAAATGTGCATGGACAAAAGGAGACAAGGTGACTCTAATATACTTCCCCTTAGACTTTGGTTATGAGGGTAATACAAGGTAATTCTTCAATTTGGGCTGATGTCCTTGTTTTTCACAATAGTTTCAGCATGTATACAAAGTGAAGTAGGGGTACAACATGGTGATCTTACCTCTATGTAACTTGCATTGATGTAATCGCTGTCATCTTTCGGCGGGATTTTCTTCAATTTAACAATGGAATGATCATCTGAGAAATGGAAAGATTTTTAGATAGCAACTTCACTAAATAGACTTCACTAAATTCATGTACACGGTCTACATAACGGCTAAGTGCATAACCTTTAATATGCGACAATTTTGTTAAGTATCATTTTATTGCAAAGCAGATTAATAATTTTGCATTAATGAGAATGTAAATGTTATTTTGTTGCTTTTAATGAAATTTACATTCAAAAGATACATACAATTAATGCATTAAGTATAGAATGTAGTTTGGTATCACTGAAGTTGGTACAGTTTGGTATTCTTGAGCGACTGGGCATCGCCGAGGTCCAAAGTTTATTGTGCTGTCTTTTAGGAATTTAAAAATAACTAGAGCTATCACTAAATGTGATTAATACCCCCAAAAGACTGCTTTATAAACTGAGAAAGTTCGTAGTAACAGAATACCTTGCAAACAAACTAAAAAGAGATATTGTTCTTGGCAATAACTCTGTAATTTGTCAAGATAGAGTTATTGTTCTTGTACACTGCACTTCCTCTCATTGTGCTTGACCATTGTATGAAGTTGTATTGAATTCCAACCAATAGTTTTCGAATAATGCTCCGGACAAGTAAAAATAACAAAGGGCAATAACTCTGAAATGAGTCAAGATAGAGTTATTGTTCTTTCGCACTGCACTTCCTGTCATTGTGCTTGACCATTTTATGAAGTTGTATTGAATTCCAACCAGAAGTTTTCGAATAATGCTCCAGACAAGGAAAAGTAACAAAGGGCAATAACTCTGTAATGAGTCAAGATTGAGTTATGGTTCCTGTGCACTGCACTTCCTCTCATTGTGCTTGACCATTGTATGAAATTGTATTGAATTCCAACTAGTACTTTTCGAATTATGCTCCAGACAAGGAAAAGTAACAAAGGGCAATAACTCTGTAATGAGTCAAGATGGAGTTATGGTTCTTGTGCACTGCACTTCCTCTCAATGTACCTGACCATTGTATGAGGTTATATTGAATTCCAACCAGTAGTTTTCAAGTAAGCTCTGGAGAAGAAAAAATAACATAGGGCAATAACTCTGAAAATACTCTAGATAGAGTTATGGTTCTTGTACACTGCACTTCCTCTCATTGTGCTTTATCATTGTATGAAATTGTATTGAATTCCAACCAATAGTTTTCAAGTTATGCTCCGGACAAGGAAAAGCAACAAAGGGCAATAACTCTGTAATTAGTCAAGATGGAGTTATGGTTCTTCTGCACTGCACTTCCTCTCAATGTGCTTGACCATTGTATGAAGTTGTATTGAATTCCAACCAGTAGTTTTCAAGTTATGCTCCGGACAAGGAAAAGTAACAAAGGGCAATAACTCTGTAATTAGTCAAGATGGAGTTATAGTTCTTGTGCACTGCACTTCCTCTCAATGTGCTTGACCATTGTATGAAGTTGTATTGAATTCCAACCAGTAGTTTTCAAGTTATGCTCCGGACAAGGAAAAGTAACAAAGGGCAATAACTCTGTAATTAGTCAAGATGGAGTTATAGTTCTTGTGCACTGCACTTCCTCTCAATGTGCTTGATCATTGTATGAAGTTGTATTGAATTCCAACAAGTAGTTTTCAAGTTATGCTCCGGACAAGGAAAATGCAACAGACCGCCCGACCGACCGACCAACCAACCGACCGACCGACCAACCACCGGGTGACTCCTATATACCCCCCTAAACTTCGTTTTGGGGGTATAATTAAATAAAGCAGCCGACTTGAAACAAAGTTTAACTGGTAGAACATTTAAGAAAGCAGTTTATTTCTGAAAGAGTAATTCTTTAAAACAACTGGTGTTGGTTTGCCTTGTTCAGCTGAAAACAACTGGTTAGTAACAGAAGACTTACATGAAATGACATCATGGCAAATGTTCCTGTTGTTGTTGTCTGGATGGCTAGCTATCGTACACGGGTATTCTTCCTGGTTGCGAACTATAGCCTACGGGAAAAAAAAGTTGGTGTTTATAATCTCGTAGATAGTCGTTGACAGGTGAAAAAAAGATCCTTTCTCAAAAACATTTCTCAAACCTGTGAATAAGGTAATTTTTTCACAGAAGTTTCATGTGATTGGCATAACAAAGGCTTTACAGCTTGATATTATATGGTTTTTTTTTGGTATTGAAAACCAAATTGTCTGATTTTCATACAGGTGTCTAGTAGGTTTAAACCTTACCATGCAGGTGGCAAATGTATAGCATTTTGTTTACAAACAAAATCTCTTAATTATCGATCATAACAGCCTTTTTTATTGGTCACTTATCCCTCTTGTCCATTGGTCAGCTGATATATCCTTCCACGGTCAGTATATAAGTGAATTTGCGGGTTTTTCTAGTTAGCACAGTATTTGATTTGACACGTCTGTCTTTGTTTGAATTGTAGAAAAATATTTTGCCCTCATCCGCCCACCCCTTAAATTTTTCTTTAGTTTTTGCTTTTGTTTCATTTATTTGTGTTCTTATGTTTTATTTCATGTGTATTGCTTGTTAAATATTTGATTTATATGAACAGGCTTTCAGTTGTTAAATTTGCCATATATGTATAGGCGGATTTTGATTATATTCAACATGTTCTGAATCAGTACATTAATTGAAATGTAATATTGCACTTGATTCTGTATTAAGAGAGTGCTTAGGCTACAAGTTGCTGTCAAAGTGAATCCAGTATATTTGTATTGACATGTCTAAGTTTCTTTCTGTAGATGAATTTTGATGAATTTACAGTGCGTAATTTGATTGGTTTTATATGACGTGTCTGTTCTCACACAATAAACTCCTATGAATACTCTTCCGATTCTTCTGTTCACTGAGATAATTATCCTGCATTTGCGACCAGTGCAGATTATGATCAGCCTGCACATCTATGCAGTCTGATCATAATCTACACTGTTCAATATTCAGTAAATTTTCCCAATCAATGGTACTATCCAATTTGAAAAATTTAGCAAGGTAAGGGCTAAAATGAAATTTATTCACATGATCGTTGTCATCTATCTGTATATGCGACCATGATTTAGTTTGTCCATCCATGTGTACAATCTCAAAGGTCTGTAATCAAATCAGGTCAAAGTAACCACAACATGTGGTTCATAACAGGTCTACTGACACCAACTCTTTAATACTTTGCAGAACGACATATAATTCTTAAACTATCAAATTTCTGATCAATTGTTGAAATGTTTCACTTGAAAATGTATCGATTCAGATGAGTGTATGTTTATTTTAACACAGCAACCTTACAGGCAGTCTTTGTAATGTTTTCAAGCAAACTTGATAGTTGAAAGTAGGATAATTATGTCTCTGGCTTCAGGGAAAACTGAGAACATGCAGAGAAAGGGGGAACCCGGCAAACTGAAAACATGCAGAGAAAAAGGGAACCAGGAAAAACTGAGAAAATGCAGAGAAAAAGGGAACCGTAGGCATGAAGAAATTTAAATTACTTTCTCAGAAGATACATTAAATTCAAATTATAACAATAATATATGAGAGGAAAGTCCTCAAACTTTATGCAAAGATTACATTATAATGATGCATTATATGAGAAATTGGGCCACTTCTCAGCAACACAATTTGTTACTGTCTGCTACCTAAAAACACTGCAAAGCAAAAACCAGGTTTTCGGCATTTTTTTGCACATCACATAACCAATAAAACAAATTGAACATCTTGAGTTATTAATTTAGCGGAAATCATTTGTCCAATGAAAAAAATGTGCGTTATTATCGAGACTCGACAATGATTTAATATAAGCATATCATAAATAATCAGGATTTCAATAGAAACATAGTTAATATGAAACAGCAACACCAATCCAAAAACTGGAGAAGTTCTGTGATCCACTGCTAGACATTCATTATCTCAAATGCAATTTTCTATTTTTGTACCTATTAAAAGCCCAGCCTTCTATATCAGTTTGGCACAAATAAGTTGACGGGAAAATATTGTTATCCATTTTAAGCCTCGGTATTTTTCAATCTAATGACGTCAAGGATTATGTATGGCCGCCACTGTGTGCTCGACTGTTAAGTCATACTAAAGTTTGAAAATCACACGAGACTCTGACCTTTCCCCATCAGGAAGTGTTCACGTCATTTACTACAGAAATCAACAATGTAGTACTTCAGAATTTAACCCAACATACTCCCCCTTTTTTTTCAGCAATCAAAGTACCCTGACATCCAACTTGATGTTTGAGAGCTTCTCCAATCAGGAAGTCCAGAAACTGAGCAACTGCTGGTTACATTGGAGCACACAAAAATGGTTAAAATTATTTCATTATCTATTTAAAAGGTTACGACCACTTTAAAGTTCAGCTCAATTTTGTAGAGACATTTTCATTATGATTATACCAAGAACATTTCCTGTCTTAATTTCATCCTTTCATGGTAGGCAACAGGGAAGAATTTCATTGGTTATTACTTTTTAATTTGCTTACAGCTCAAACATCCATTATACAAGACTGGACCCAGAACTGGGATTTGAACTTGTGTCTTCTTCCTGGATGTCAGTGCTGAAACAAGCTAGCCAAGGCTGACCACAAGACAAACAACAGACACATAAGAAAGTTATAGAATGAACACAAGGCTACCATTTTGAAATGGTCAGTTAATTTTGGTAACTTGGGGTTTAAACTTAACATATTGAGCAACAACAAAGATTCCCATCTAAATGAATGAATGTGCTCCAAGCAGGGCTGTGCATTCATTAACAAAATTCAGACATACGTCCCATGGGAAATATGTTAAAAGGAAACAAACAAAAAAACGTTCCTGTATGTGAGGCTTTTCCCTATGCAGACAATAAACTTTGCACACTTCTGGCAGTATACAGAAGGAAAACAAAAGCTCAATTAGCTAACAGGCTAATATATCATCAGTTACTGGGTTTTAAAATGAGTTTCTTTATTGCTGACAATATACAATGTCCTGCCCTTTGGTTATGAATAAAGCAATAATGTCATTAGTTTTGGAGGTGTGTTGCTTAACTTTAGTTTGAACAGAATGTTATAAACACAAAGTAATTTTTTTCAATTTTTTTTAAAAAAACTATAGTGTGTTGTTTTTTTTTCGTGGGTAATTTTGACAGAATACAATCTTTCCCACTGCTGTCATTTGGATAGATTTGTTGGAAAATTAGATTTTCTTTCTTGTTCAAAGAAACAGAAAGTTGCAATTTTTCAGTCAGCCAATGAAAACCTTTCAGGAATGATCATCTGTTAAGTGACCTTCACTTGAACAGAAAACGGAGATGAAAATGAAAATAGCCGAAATGAGGAAAACAAGTATTTAAATCCAGGCCAACTCTCAGAATACTTGTATCTGAGATATCACAGGCTGACAGTTGTATTATTGAAAAGAAAAACACAACAATCAGAGAATTGGATAAAATGGACAATCATCAATCAATCAGACATTATTACATCAGTAGCCAGATTGAGACAATTGCACTGACAAGCTAATGGGATTATTGTCAGGTCTTTCTTACAGATTGTTGTCCAGGAAACATCCAGCAGACATTTGATCATGAAGCAAATTTTTCCCTTCTAGAAAAAAATTAGGTGAAATAACCTGTGTGTATTAGATTTTAATTAAATTTGAAACTTTAAGCCTTTTTGTTATTCCAAGGGTTTACATAATAATAACATCAGTACAAAGCATGTAAATTAATGCTATCTTATGTGCTCTGTAGAGTAATTCAAAATTAGGGAGCAAGACACAGCTGTCATACAACGTGTGACTGTTTGGAGGTTTAAACCTGGAACCATGATCAATCAGGTTTTTTCAGAACTCAAAACTTAACCATTCATCATGCTTGATCTTATTGATTCAAATAAGTATCTGATAAAGCGTTATGAAAGTCCAACATAAGGTAAAGCTTCCGCAACAAACTCCAGGTTAATATCAGGGGCAATAATTGGTATTAAAGGAACAATAATTTGGTCAGCTGAGTAATTCTGGGTAAACTGGTCCATTCTAGGTTGTCAAAGTGTAATGGAAGGGTGTAAACAAATCAACAGTGACACGCCTATCAAATTTAATGATGGATAAAACTAACTGTTTTGTCTAGCATTATCAATTCTAACAGCCTTTTGCTCTTGGTGAGAGATATATTGTGGGAAAGTAAGTACAGGAGTGAGATGAGCTCCGTCTGCTCTCTCAGGACACATGTATCTGTGATATCACAGACTGACAGTTGTTTTATTGAAAAGCAGAACACTGCAATCAGGACAAAATGGACAATCATCTATCAATCAGACATTATTAGGTTAGTAACCACACTGAGGCTATTGTCAAGATATGGGATTATGGTAAGGTCTATTTTGCAGACATATTGTTATGGGATCGTTTTTTGCAGACATATTGATTCTAAGTTTAAATTCTTGCACTTTTGCAGATCCATATTTACAAGAAAAATGAGGCGAAATTAGTGTCAACAAGAGTTTTTACTGAAACCTGTAAGTTCCTTCTTCTCAGGGCAACAACAGCTAGCTTTCAAATGATATTCTACAATTCTGATTAGTTTTACTAAATCCCATACACAGTAACAAAGTCATGAAAAAAGATAAACGGGTAGGAGCCAAGGTACAATTGACAATTTAGTCCGTACATAAACATCATTCCTGGGAAAATTATCAATGGAGGCTGTTGAATATGCAGTCTATCTTTAGATCGGCAGCTACATCATTTATCAATGAAGCGATCACATGATGAAGGATCTCGTATACAAGTTCCATTCACCACACTTCCATTGGTAACATATGATTGGTCCAAAAGTAGGACACATGCAGTAAAGACCAAAAAACAATGAAAATATGTAGCAAAAAAAAGTGCAGGTGAAAGGAAATACAGCATCCAGATAAGCTCTGTAATGATGTAATTTTTCTCAATTCAAGACAGTGGTCTTTTTGAAAAGAAAAAGGCAACAATCAGAGAATTCGATAAAATGGACAATCATCAATCAATCAGACGTTATTACATCAGTAGCCAGATTGAGGCAATTGCACTGACAAGCTAATGGGATTATTGTCAGGTCTTTCTTAGAGAAATCCTTCAGCTGTCATTGTTTCATGAATTAAACTTTCTCACTGCCGAGAATCAAGATTTATGAAAACACTGCCAGAGAAATGATCTTGTTTTTTGCTTGCTGAGGTGAAATAACTGTCAATAAGATTTAAAAGAAACCTTACAATTTATCATTATTCTGGAAATTCTGATGGGAAAAACACAATGTTACGTAATCATGACATCAATAGAACAAGAGGCCCCAAAAGGCCAGTATCGCTCTACTGGTCTGACTGGACTGTTCTGAGTAAGTTTTGTGAACAAACAGTAGGGACCATCTACTCAGTAAGACCAATCATCCTATGAAGTTTGAAGACTGTGGGTCAAATAGATCTCAAGATATTGAGCTGGAAATATTTTGAAATATTTTGAATATCTTGACCTTTGACCCACTAACCCAAAAATTGATAGGTATCATCTATATGTTACAGGGAACCTTCTGAGCAAGTCTGATGAAAGTTACAGGGATCCTTATCACCAAGTTTCATCAAAATCAAATGAAAATTGCAACCTGTAGAGCGTTATCAAGGAAAAGTTTACAGACAGACGGACGACGGCAAACCACCATGGCATAAGCTCTGCTGGACAGAGTAGGGCTAAAAACTAGAAACAATTTATTTGATTTCTGCCAAGCAACTCTTTTTTTCTCTGCTGTTAGTGAGTTAGTGAAAATGAGCATTTTGATGGCAAAGTCAAGCTTTCCATAGCTAAGTCTGTGCTATATCAGTAAATAGAAATCAGGAGTAAGCAACTTGAGTTCAACAGTCTCTAAAATGAGGATAAAGAAAGACAAGGTCCAGTTGTATCTGATGTTTCATTGCCTAACATTATTAAAACTGTTCTGAAGTACAACCCCATCCCCCTGCCTGTCCCCCCAAACTGAAAAGCCATTGGGGAAAATTTAATGTACAAGTAACTGCTACCTTGACATTTGATCTACTGACCCCAAAAAACAATGGGGATCATCTACTTTATAATACCAATTATCTTAAAAAGTGTGAAGAAACCATTTTTTAAAACTCTACTCACTGTGACCTTGACCTTTGACCTACTGACCCCCAAAACAACAGGAATCGTCCACTCTGCAAGACCAATCATTCTATGAAGTTAGAACAAAACGGTTATACAGATCTAAGGTATAGAGCGGAAATGGTTTTAAAAGGTCAGGTCACTGTGACCTTGACCTTTGACAGTGACCTTGACCTTTGACAAACTGACCTTAAAAACAATAAGGATCATCTACTCAGTAAGACCAATCATACTACGTAGTTTGAAGACCAGGTCATATGGATCTCCAGTTAATGAGCAGATACAATTCAAAGTTTGGGTCACTGTGACCTTGACATTTGACATACTGACCACAAAAGCAATAATGATCTTCTACTCAATAAGACCAATCATCCTATTAAGTTTGGCGACTGCAGGTCATATGGATCTGAAGTTATTGAGCAGAGGCAAGTGTGAAAGATGGACGGACAGGGAACAATAATGTGACCATAATGACTTGAACAAGGGCTGTTCCAAGTGTTTTGCATTGAATGCTGGAAATGTGATACGGCTATTTTAGTTCTGTTAGGCACGCCCACTTTAAGTATCTCTCAGTTGACAGATGACAGTGCTGCTATAATCATATTTGTGAGCAGCCACTGCAGCCATAGAGAATAACATCACTACGAAATTATACATGATTGATGATATACTTCTCCTGTTAGTTGATTGAGTTTTATTTTGTTTTCCTTCTGGCTATTGTCAGAAGTGTGAAAAGTTTGTTGTCCGTATAGAGAGCCCCAACAGGGAAAATCCTCACACAGGAACTCTTTTTTTGGTTGCTTTTAATGTATTTCCCAAGGGACGTTAAGTCTGAATCTTATTATGAATGCATAGATCTACATTTTGTGTATTTAATCAGGGAAATTCAATGCTGCTTGTATGTAAATTAATGCTGCATACAAAACACATTGTCTTTATTTGACTGAGTATTGTGATTTATGTTCATTTAGCAGCACAGTGTAATACATAACCAGACAATATCAATTTTGTGGCACAGTCTAATACATAACCAGACAATACAAAATTTGATATACAATGTTGTAATACATTTTGAAAACAAAAGCTTGCCACAGCAAATACCAGGAATCATAAATATCAAAATCCAAGAAGCAACTTCAGTGATCATTAATGACACTGTGGAAAGATAGGACTATAGTCAAATCTGAGTAAAAGACCACCTCTAAACAGACAACCCTGTGAATAAAGATCAGCAGGGAGAAATCACAGTGCACTAACTATTGCGTAAACACTTGAGAATAAAGACCACCTGTCAAAGACTGTCATAGTCTTTGTTTACAAAGTTCAACTGTATTTACAATGGATTATCCAACATCTACAGTTAATTTAGGATTTAGTGATGTGTCAGTCTTGTAACCAAGTACAGTACATATAGGATAAAGTGACAGTGATGTGTCAGTCTTGTCACCAAGTACAGTTCATATAGGATAAAGTGACAGTGATCTGTCAGTCTTATCACCAAGTACAGTTCATATAGGATAAAGTGACAGTGATCTGTCAGTCTTGTGACCAAGTACAGTTCATATAGGATAAAGTGACAGTGATCGTGTCAGTCTTGTCACCAAGTACAGTTCATATAGGATAAAGTGACAGTGATGTGTCAGTCTTGTCACCAAGTACAGTTCATATAGGATAAAGTGACAGTGATGTGTCAGTCTTGTCACCAAGTACAGTTCATATAGGATAATGACATATTGTCAGTCTTGTCACCAAGTACAGTTCATATAGGATAAGACAGTGATCTGTCAGTCTTGACCACAGTCAGATAGATGTGTGAACAAGAAGTGTGTAACATTATTGTATATGTAAATACTTCATAGCCAATTGTTTGGCAGCAGAAACTTTCTGTCCAAAGAACTGGAAATATTGAACATGTTACATTAGAAAGACCCTAAGGATGCTGTCAGTGTCACTTGGATTAAACTTTAATCCTTTAATCAATGACTCTTTTCAAGTTAATGGTGTTTTCACATGAAGAATTACTTTCTAAAAGCAGATAATAGGAGAATGACAGAGGTTGATGCGTGAACCACTAACCTAAACAAATTGATGCATGTTTTTTTTTTCCTGATGTCAATGTCTTACTAGAAATTCCAGAAGAACCAGAAATTCAAAACTGAAAGATACTTAATAGATATTTATATCACAATTCAAACCAGAAATTCAAAACTGAAAGATACTTAATAGATATTTATATCACAATTCAGTTAGTATTAGATTTTGTTTTAACAATTTTTCATTTAAATTTCGATCTGCAGCATGGGAACGTCATTCTCTGAGAAAATATACTGTAATATTAAAGACCTGACAATAAACCCATTAGCTTGTCAGTGCAATTGCCCCAATCTATCTACTAATCCTGTTATATCTCAATGATTGATGACTGTCCATTTTATCCAATTTTCTGATTGTATTGTTTTTATATTCAATAATATAATTGTCAGCCTGTGATGTCTCGAATTCTAGTACCCAGAGAGCTGGTTCAATATATCTGACTGATGTAATTTTGTCCACAACCAGTGTTTCATTTTGTGAAGCATTCTAAATACTATTTATAAATTCATTCAGTCAACACTATGAAATTTTAGCATAAAAGTATACTGTTCAGATATGTTTCTGGGAGAGAAAACCTTTGAAACATGTTTCTCGGAGAGAATAACTTTGGAACATGTTTCTTGGAGAGAACACCTTTGGAACATGTTTCTTGGAGGGAACACCTTTGGAACATGTTTCTTGGAGAGAACACCTTTGGAACATGTTTCTTGGAGAGAACACCTTTGGAACATATTTCTTGGAGAACACCTTTGGAACATGTTTCTTGGAGAGAACACCTTATGGTCATATTTCTTGGAGAGAACACCTTTGGAACATGTTTCTTGGGGAGAACACCTTTCAGTCATGTTTCTTGAAGTGAACCCCTTTTGAACAGGTTTCTTGGAGAGAACACCTTTGGAACATGTTTCTTGGAGAGAACACCTTTCGGCCATGTTCCTTGGAGAGAACACCTTAGGAATATTTTTCTTCGAGAGAACACCTTAGGAACATGTTTCTTGGAAAAAACACATTAGGAACATGTTTCTTGGAGGGAACACCTTAGGAACAATGTTTCATGGAGAAAACGCCTGAAGAACATGTTTCTTAGACAGAACACTTTTCTGCCATGTGTTCTTGGAGAGAACACCTTTCGGCCATTTTTCTTAGAGAGAACACCTTTCAGCCATGTTTCTTGGTGAAAACACCTCAGGAACATGTGTTCTTGGACAGAACAACTTTGTAACATGTTTCTTGGAGAATACACCTTAGGAACATGTTTGTTGGAGTGAACACCTTAGAAACATGTTTCTTGGAGAGAACTCCTTAGGGACATGTTTCTTGGAGAGAACACCTTAGGAACATGTTTCTTAGAGTGAGCACCTTTCAAACATGTTTCTTGGATAGAACACCTTTGGGGCATGTTTCTTGAAGAGAAAATTTTAGGAACATGTTTGTTAGAGTGAACACCTTTTGAACATGTTTTTTTGGATAGAACACCTTTGGGGCATGTTTCTTGGAGAGAAAACCTTTGCAGAATGTTTCTTGGAAAGAACACCTTTCGGCCATGATTCTTGGAGACAAACCCTTTGGGCCATGATTCTTGGAGACAAACCCTTTGGGACATTATTCTTGGAAATGACATCATCAAGGAGAGAACACCTTTTGGACATGTGTCTTACAGAAAACCCCTGACACTTGTAAGTTGAGAATGCTCCCAAAGTGGTTTCTGTAACTTTGAACTTCATTAGGTTTGGATGCAGGACTTGCCCATATGACACGTTATCTCCATGTGCTGAACATTTATGCCAAGTTAGTTCAAAATCCTTAAATGCATAGCAGAGTTAGTGTGAGCATGGCAAAAATTCTACAGACAGATGGCCAGACAAAGTTACAGCCCAAACATGAAAAATGTGGACGGACACACTCACAGACAGACACACTTCAAGACAGACAGACACACTCATCAAGTTTCATTGGAATTTCTAAAGGAATAAAAAATACCAAGTCCTATATATATATTTTTTATATTTATATCAATGGTTTACAATAATATTTTGGCATAACTCAAATCTGTACCTGAGAAAATTTACTTCATGATCAAATGTCTGCTGGAAGTTTCCTGGACATTAATCTGTAAGAAAGACCTGACAATACTCCCATTAGCTTGTCAGTGCAATTGCCTCAATCTGGCTACTGATGTAATAATGTCTGATTGATTGATGATTGTCCATTTTATCCAATTCTCTGATTGTTGTGTTTTTCTTTTCAATAATACAACTGTCAGCCTGTGATTTCTCAGATACAAGTATTCTGAGAGTTGGCCTAGATTTAGGAGCAAAATTGACTGCTGTTCTTAATTTCTCAAAGTTTAATTATATTTAACTCAGTTGTGTTGTAAATTTACCTTTCATCCGTTTCCATCTTTGTTTACGTTGTGTAAATGTCACCCATTTTATGTACATGCAAGACGGTATTTAGCAGATGTAACCTATCAGATTGCATTTAGCGGATATAATCTATAAAACTGAATTTACCAGACATAACCTATTTTAAAACTGCCTTGAGCAGAATTAACCTATTTCTATAAGCTGCATTGAGCAGATGTAACCTATTTCTAAGCTGCATTGAGCAGATGTAACCTATTTCTAAGCTGCATTGAGCAGATGTAACCTATTTCTAAGTGTAGCTTAGTTCCAAGCTGCATTGAGCAGATGTTACCTATTTCAAACTGCAAAATTAACAGATGTAACCTATTTCAAAGCTGCATTTAGCAGAATTAACCTATTTCAAAGCTGCATTTAGCAGAATTAACCTATATCTAAGCTGCACTTAGCAGATGTAACCTATTTCAAAGCTGCATTTAGCAGATGTAACCTATTTCTAAGCTGCATTTAGCAGCAGTAACCTATTTCTAAGCTGCATTTAGCAGATGTAACCTATTTCTAAGCTGCATTTAGTAGATGTTACATATTTCTAAACTGCATTTAGCAGATGTTACATATTTCTAAGCTATATTAAGCAGATGTAATCTATTTCTAAGCTGCATTTAGCAGTTGTAACCTATTTCTAAGCTGCATTTAGCTGAGGTAACCTATTTCTAAGCTGCATTCAGCAGATGTAACCTATTTATTAGCTGCATTTAGCAGAGGTAACCTCAATCTAAGCTGCATTTAGCAGAGGTAACCTATTTCTAAGCTGCATTTAGCAGATGCTATCTTACACAGCTGCCTCTTTGTCATTCAGGTTAAGATTTACATGAACAGTATAAACATGATATGGGCAGAGATGAATTGAAACTTTGTACCATGACAACTACACTATCTAAACAAGGTTTATTGGAATTGAATGAAAGTAGAAAGCCGATAATCTTGCAATCACCACATACAAAATTTCACTTCCTTGTACTAGCAAAACCAGTAATATAGTGAAAACAGAAAAGAAAACCTTTCAATCCAGTCAGTTACACAGCCATTTACATCTAAATACTGACAGAGGAAAAAAATAGTCAAGCACACAAATTTCTACTGTAAAACCATCAATTTTTTCGATTAACGAACTTAAGGTAGTAGACCCCTAATGGGCACCTATTCAAATCATTACAGGCTTAATATTTTCTTAATCTGTATCATTTTCTGGATTTAAAAACAAATTTTAAAAGAATTTTACCGTGAAAAAAAGTTATAGGAATTTGAATAACCCTACCCCCATTTTGGAATTATCTATAAAATGACATCATACAAGAGATAAGAAAATACATGTATTTCATTTATTATTCAAAACTTTGGTACAGATTTGGTATCAGGGTACCAAGAATTGTTTTCTTTCAGAAATTACACACCATTTACTATATAATCAACAAGTTTTATAAAACTTTTATGAAATAATCAGATAGTATTACAATTTTCATGTACTTTTTGGCCATGATCAATTTTGAACATCAAAGTTTTTAGGAAAAATCAACATTTTCTAGAAAGGGGACATATCTTTTTGTATATTAAAAATTATTTATAACATTTTGGGAACAGCATGCCAAAAATTCACAATGTTTTACCGTCTCTATTTAAAAATAATTTGATTTTGAAAATCTCCATCGACAATTTTAGACGTGTCTACAAGTAATAAAATCTTCAAATAAGCTAATACTTATTCGTAAAAGAATATTTAATTTCTTTTTCGTCTAAAAATAATATAAACATTTGAAGAAAAGTGCAAAATAATGAAAACAAAGAAGAAAAAGTAAAAAAAAAATTTTTGGTTCCGGCTGGATTCGAACCTACGCCCCCAAAAACGTCCCCAAAAACGCAAAGATCTTCAGTCCAATGCTTAACAACCTAGGCTAGCTCATTAAAATTGAAGAGTTTCAAATGGAGGTTTTTATTAGGGGTGTACTACCTTAAGGTCGAAACATAAAATAGCCTGACATTGCCGTTTTAAATGCTTAGCTGCATGGGAAGATTGCTAACCATACTTTCACGGATTCACAGGAAGCAATGCCTCCAGTCATGTAGTGTCAGTAGGTGCAAGACTAATTCATTACATCCTGATGGGTTAGTGACCTCAAGTCTCTACACCCTAACAGAAATGATATGCCACACCTCTCAACAGAAAGTATTCCACCCAGACATAAAATAATTGTTGAGTCTGTCTGCTATTTTTACAGACTAATTTCCATGTAATCTCTGTCAGTTTCCTTTTAAACATATTTTTTAGCATAAAGAACAAGATAAATGACAGACAGACGGTAATATAAGAACTTGTCAGACTTAGAACTACAGGTGAACTTACAAAATGTCAGTCACCCTGCCCTTGGGGAAAATAAAATACATAGAGTCTCACCAAATGCTGGAAAAGCAATTTATTATGGGGCTACTTTTCTGTCTAAAATTGCTGAACTTTGGGAGCCGTCAACAGATTGATATACCAACAAGAAACATCTGTCCAAGTCAGTTTGTACTATGGTGTTACAAGCAATTTAGCAAGTGCTTCTATCTTATACAATATTCAACAAACCAATATGGCCGACAAATTATTTGAAATATTAACAGGAAAATCATCTCTCTGTTGTCCTGATATTGAAACGTAATCATCAGAACAAGAGGGCCAAGACTGCCTTATGTCGCTCACCTGAGACATCTAGAGCGTTAAAAGGTTTTCCTTTAATTTCACTGTAGGACCTAGTTTTTGACCCCAGATTTGGACTTTATCTAGAACTAATCAAATTTCATGATAATTGGGTAATAAATGTGGCCTCTAGAGTGTTAAGAAAGCTTTTGATTGATTTGACAGTGTGATATAACTTTTAACCTCAGGTGACACAGATTCAAACTCTGAACAATAATCATGCTGATTAGATGGAAATATGGCATACACAAGGTTTTTCTATGATTTTACCTTGTGACCTATGAGTTGACCAGGTGCCCTAGTTTTTGACCTCAGATAATCCATTTTCAAACTTGACCTAGATTTCATTAAGGCAATTATTCTGACCAAGTTTCAATAACATCCAATGAAAAGTGCAACCTCTATTGCATACACAAGGTTTTCCATGATTTGACCGGGTGACCTAGTAATTTACCTTAGATGACCCATATTCATTTCATCAAGACAATCATATTTACAAAGTTTCATAAAGATCCAATGAAAATGTAACCTCTATTGCATACACAAGGTTTTTCTATGATTTGACCAAGTGACCTAGCTTTTGACACCAGATGATCCATTTTCAACCTAGATCTAGCCAACATCAAGACAATCATACTGAAGAAGCAATAAAAAGTGCAAAACACAAGCTTTTTCTATGCTTTTGACACAATGACCTAGTTTTTAACCCCAAATGACTAATATTCTAGATTTCATCATGAATCTTCTGATTACTGCAGATTTCATAATAGCGCGCCGTTTCAGTGTTTGTTGCGTATCGATTGAATACAGGTAATGAATGACTAAGGCCTGCTGGGAGCTACATTTTACACAGTACTTAGAAGTATGTGTCTGTGTGGACACAGGTCCATGACACAACTGAGAAAAAATATAAATCGGTCATATTATTTACGGCATTCGATAGTGTTTAGTCGGTGTTTACGTACATGGAGATCACTAACAGATACTGGTCTTTCTGTGTGTGCTAGAGTCCCATCAAACAAAGGGATATACGCATACATGTACGTGTAAATCGGTACAAGTGTCATTTTACCTACATACATTTAGTGTCGCAGAAGTAGAAAGAATGAAAAAATATTGTTAATATGCATGCGATTTCGCTCTTTCATACTAGTTTGTCTATAAATTAAATGATCCGATCGCAATACCTGCGCTTAAAGCATGATAAAATACGACTACACTCCCAGCAAGCTTGTTATAACCGCGCATGCTTTGCACGTGCATATTTGGCTTACAAGACTGCTAAAATGATTCTGTCACTGAAATGATAATCTATGTAGCAAGAAATGTAGCAAAGACCGTTAAATTTTGTTTAGTTATCTGAAGACAGGATTTATATCTATCACGCTTTTACACTTTTCACGATTAGATTATTTCTACAATCCCTGCTGAAGATATCTAGCGCACAAGTCATCAAAGTCGTTGATTAAAACTGGAGAAACCGTCACTGGAACCGGTAGTAAATGCAGCTTGCAAAAAAAAGTAAAACGTTTACCTATACTGGTAGTCCAAACATTTATGCCCTTATCATGCTTGTTTTTGAATTTTGATGTTTATTTTTTGCATCTTTGTTAGCATCCCTTTCCTCAATGAATTTAAAAAGTGACATATCATAAAAGTGAAAACTGAAAATAATAAATGCAGGACCTATACATCACAATGCCAACAAGTTGTCATATCGCCAGTACAAATGAAATTTACTCTTTGTTTTATAAGTACATTGTAGTTTCGTTCACTTCATTGGTGACGCTTACATGTACAATTGAGCCAAGTTTTGATGTTTCAATTTGTGCTTTTTTTATCGACAAACGATTTGACTTTTCGAAGTTTGTACAGCGATACATTTACCTGTATCTGAGATGGTAAACGGAAGTTTGCTATACTGTACAATGTATATAATTTACCGTTAATTGGTAATTTCTGTGGTCAGTCATTGATCTAGACATTTTTTTTTATAAATTTTACGAAAGTGAATTTCGGTTTTCTCGTAAAATACAATATTTTCTTTGATGATGATGCTGATGATGTCGCTTCAGAAAGGATTCCCGTATGAACAAATATATAGAAACGATGATTAGGGGTGCTATATTCTCTGCAGGCTCAACAGTGATTCACGAATATAAGATGTCTTAAAAACAATTTCTAAACGCCCTGCAAGACTGAATGTTCTCGGAATCATGTTTGTAAAACGACGCCGTGCAAGTCAGATTCTATACAACCGTGTCTTCTAAGCACAGCAAACGTTTCAGGGACTAAGCCGATCAAAATTTTAATACATAGATTCAGACTATATAACATAAAAGTATAAAGTCGTTGTTTCGTGTTGATTATAGAACACTCAGTACAGTCCAGTTTCGTTTGTAAGAATTGAATAGAGCTTTTTTATGTTATAGTTTCAGTACAGCTGTTTTAAGAAATAAACTTTCGAAAGTTTCAAATTAACCGATTTTATCCTCTATAGCTAGTATAAGAAATACACAAGCACTAGATTCATAAAAAATCAAATAATGTCGCAATGTGTAAACTTGGATAAAGAGTAGTACCATGGTACTCGGCGTGTACGATAGATAAAGGTATCGATTTGGGCGGAGCTAACTACAGAATGTGACATCGACGTCATTTACTACCTGTGTGTGATGCAAACACTGAAACGGCACGGTATTATGAAATCTGCAGTAAGTCTAATGAAGATCAATGAAAAATGCAACTTCGATTGCATACACAAGGCTTTTCTGATTTGACCCCATGACCTAGTTTTTGACCCCAGATGACCCATATTCAACCGCAACCTAGATTTTATATGGTCAACCATTCTGACCAAGTTTCATGAAATCGAGTGAAAAGTGCAGCCTCTGTTACATACACAAGGTAAGTATGAACAGAATGATGATGAACACCAGGTGATCACAATAGTTCACCTTGAGCACTTTGTGTTCAGGTGAGCTGATAAAAAACTGGCTAATTCAGTTAGAGATATGCTTTCGAAGTCAAAAGATTTTCTACTACTGCAAGTGGCCAAAATAAGCAAGAAAGGTGTAAAATTTAACTGTACAATCTCAGTCTAATGTTTGGCCTAACATTTATCTGTACAAACTGGGCCTCCTGTTTGCCTCATAACATATAACTGAACAAACCTAGCCGGTGTTTGGGTCATAACATTTAACTGTACAAAACTCTACCAAATGTTTGAGCCGTTACATTTCACTGTACATTGTGCAGTATCTTTATGATTTTTACTGTACAAACTAGAGACTAACACTTAAATATGAACAAACTCAGCCCATCGGCTGTGCTGTGACATTTAGATAGACAAACTCAGCTCATCGGTTGGGCTGTGACATTAAGATAGTTAAACTCAGCCCATCGGTTGTGCTGTGACATTTAGATAGACAAACTCAGCTCATCGGTTGTGCTGTGACATTTAGATAGACAAACTCAGCTCATCTGTTGTGCTGTGACATTTAGATAGACAAACTCAGCTCATCGGTTGTGCTGTGACATTTAGATAGACAAACTCAGCTCATCGGTTGTGCTGTGACATTTAGATAGACAAACTCAGCTCATCGGTTGGGCTGTGACATTTAGATAGACAAACTCAGCCAATCAGTTGTGCTGTGACATTTAGATAGACAAACTCAGCTCATCGGTTGTGCTGTGACATTTAGATAGACAAACTCAGCTCATCGGTTGGGCTGTCACAATTAGATAGACAAACTCAGCTCATCGGTTGGGCTGTGACATTTAGATAGACAAACTCAGCTCATCGGTTGTGCTGTGACATTAAGATAGTTAAACTCAGCCATCGGTTGTGCTGTGACATTTAGCTCATCGGTTGTGCTGTGACATTTAGATAGACAAACTCAGCTCATCGGTTGCACTGTGACATTTAGATAGACAAACTCAGCCCATCAGTTGGGCTGTCACATTTAGATAGACAAACTCAGCCCATCAGTTATGCTGTGACATTTAGATAGACAAACTCAGCCCATCGATGGTGCAGTGACATTTAGATAGACAAACTCAGCCCATCGGTTGTCCTGTGAAAACTCAGCCCATCGGTTGTGCTGTGACATTTAAATAGACAAACTCAGCTCATCGGTTGTGCTGGGACATTTAGATAGACAAACTCAGCTCATCGGTTGTGCTGGGACATTTAGATAGACAAACTCACCTCATCATTTGTGCTGGGACATTTAGTTAGATGCTAAAATTATCACAGCAACCTCTACAGGTAACACAACATCACATGTACAAATTCATTATCCTAAATATATTTCACAAAGTTCACAATATACTTAAAAAGTCATCTAAAGTGGAACCTGTTTTAAGCAGCAAGCCATGAAATACGAAATTAGTGTAACATTACAGCACTTAATGTACAATATAGAAATAACTAGAGCTATCACTAAATGTGATTAATACCCCCAAAAGACTGCTTTATAAACTGAGAAAGTTCGTAGTAACAGAATACCTTGCAAACAAACTAAAAAGAGATATTGTTCTTGGCAATAACTCTGTAATTTGTCAAGACAGAGTTATGGTTCTTGTACACTGCACTGCCTCTCATTGTGCTTGACCATTGTATGAAGTTGTATTGAATTCCAACCAATAGTTTTCGAATAATGCTCCGGACAAGTAAAAGTAACAAAGGGCAATAACTCTGAAATGAGTCAAGATAGAGTTATTGTTCTTGTACACTGCACTTCCTCTCAATGTACTTGACCATTGTATGATGTTATATTGAATTCCAACCAGTAGCTTTCAAGTAATGTTCTGGAGAAGAAAAAATAACAAAGGGCAATAACTCTGAAAATACTCTAGATAGAGTTATGGTTCTTGTACACTGCACTTCCTCTCATTGTGCTTCATCATTGTATGAAATTGTATTGAATTCCAACCAGTAGTTTTCAAGTTATGCTCCGGACAAGGAAAAGCTACAAAGGGCAATAACTCTGTAATTAGTCAAGATGGAGTTATGGTTCTTCTGCACTGCACTTCCTCTCAATGTGCTTGACCATTGTATGAAGTTGTATTGAATTCCAACCAGTAGTTTTCAAGTTATGCTCCGGACAAGGAAAAGTAACAAAGGGCAATAACTCTGTAATTAGTCAAGATGGAGTTATAGTTCTTGTGCACTGCACTTCCTCTCAATGTGCTTGACCATTGTATGAAGTTGTACTGAATTCCAACCAGTAGTTTTCAAGTTATGCTCCGGACAAGGAAAACTAACAAAGGGCAATAACTCTGTAATTAGTCAAGATGGAGTTATAGTTCTTGTGCACTGCACTTCCTCTCAATGTGCTTGATCATTGTATGAAGTTGTATTGAATTCCAACAAGTAGTTTTCAAGTTATGCTCCGGACAAGGAAAATGCAACAGACCGCCCGACCGACCGACCGACCGACCGACCAACCACCGGGTGACTCCTATATACCCCCCTAAACTTCGTTTTGGGGGTATAAAAACATACAGTCCCTGATTTTTGCAAAAAACACAGAATTTGGAGCCTGAAGAATAACCACTTATACGGTATCTTCCTTGTATAGCTTCATTCATTTTAAAACTGACTCTTAAACTTACATAAATATTGACTGCCTAAGATAATGGCTTCTTAAATCAGGTGCCTACATTCACAGGTTGAACTGTACATGAAAATTTAAAAAATACAAGCTTACCCTAACTTCAAAGTTGAGATATTTGTCAAGTTTCTTCTGCCGTAACTTTTGTAGAAACTGGTCCACTTGTATAGGCTCCTTCTTAATAGCTGCGATCGCCTTTTCTTCTTTTTCTGTGGAAGATTCAAAGTTTAGACACGAATTAACAGAGTCCACAATATACCTATCTATGAAAGCATACATTTGTCTTCCAATCACTTCTAACGAAATGATCCCATGCTCGATGTCTTTTTCACGGTTAATCATGGCACTTCTGCAGTCAAAATGTCACTAACTAGGAAGACGTATTGCGCCAAAGTACAATTATTGGCAGGCGCTCCATTTACGTTGGAATTAGAGACATTGCTCGTCTATATACATCTCTTTAAGAATTTTATATTGGAGTCACCTTCATCACGTTTATAACACATCCTATTATCTAATCCATGATCCTTATTTTCTGCCTTTTTTATGTTTCTTCTCTTTTTCCGTTTTTTGAATTTTCACCAGTTACTATGAGATCCAATTCTTATTAGTCCCTAAATTAAATATATGACTGATGTAAACCTACACGTGCAAGAAGAAGTCTTAAGGCACACAGCCTTCTGATTGGTCAGATCTGAGACTTGGTTCACCTGTAACCAATCAGAGACTTGGTTCACCTGTAACCAATCAGGACATAGCCCAAAAAGAGATTTCTAACTTGTTAACAAATGGTAATACATCACACTAAACAATTCCTGCATAACTTAAATGGTAAGGACTTAAACGATGAACCCTGAACCCTTATTTAATCGGCACGAGGACTTTGACTCATTTAATTAAATTTTGCCAATACAGGCCTTACTCATAGGGCATAAAAAAAGACTTTGGACTGTTTTACACTGGATCACAGATCTGTCAAACATCATACCATATCAAACCTTACTCTGCTAGTATCTTAAATGTAAAAATGCTATCAGGTGGCGCTGTTGGCCCTGGAAAAAGTAACTTAAGGGGAAGTATATTGCTGCTGGGGACAGAGTGTAAGAATGAAAGTAAACAATCAAAGCCAGACAGCGTTTCTTGTTGTTTTAACAACAAATGGCTGGTCAGTCACACAAATAAGAAATAACTTGTAACCGAGGAAAAGAATTTCTGATTGGCTGTACATTTTTCTCTTCCAAAAATTTGAATCAGAGACGCAGAGGTCTCGCTGACAAGGTTGATAGATGAAAAGTCGGTCTGTGTGAAACAAGCAGTATTTACTTTCTAGCAACTAACAGCTAGGGCGGTAAAGCACTTAAAACATTAATTGCATCATTCAAAAAGGTAAAAGATTTCTGATGGCAGATAAATTATGCCAGAAAATTACAACTGCTGCAATGGAGTGATTAATACCCCCATAGCAACATATAATCTGATAACAAAAATAATGCTGCTGGGTACCATATTTTTTTCTCAGAGCTTAAGAGTCTACATAATCAAATTGTCAGTTATACACAATTTGTTATCTCTGACCTTTGAGCCAAGGACCAGAGTGTTGTGTAAGATTCACCTTTCAAAGATTCTCTGCAGTTCCATTCAATTCAAATCCCATAAGCAGTAGCAAACTTCAAACTAATTAAGACATGATTAAAGAGTTGGATTTCTGTATGCCTCATTTTGACAGCACAAATTGTTGTAAGAACTACATGTCAAATAAGAACTGTTGAAAGCATCATGATACACAGACCATGGCAATTTCCCCACACTTTACAGTACCAACAGAAACACTTACAGATGCAACTACTTCACTCAAAACATAGGCAAATATCGGGCATTCATGTCCTTAACATAAAACAATGGCAACTATACCACACAAACGAGAGGCTATTCCCGCACATGAAACAGACATAACTACACTGTATTTCCAAACATGAAACAAAAGTTAACTATGCCAGCAAATCAAAACATAAAATCAAGGCAAAAAGGAATCTACATCACATGAAATAGAGGCAATTTCCAAACAGAAAATCAAGGCAACTGTGCCTCATAGAATAGAGGCAATTTCCAAACATAAAATCAAGGCAACTGTGCCATACAGAATAGAGGCAATTTCCAAACATAAAAAAATCAAGGCAACTGTGCCACACAGAATATAGGCAATTTCCAAACATGAAATCAAGGAATTTAAGTGACATGAAATACAGGCAATTTCCAAACATAAATGCTTGGGTCAGTGATGTTTTACTGTTTATGCTATCATTCTATATTTAGTCATTACAGTCTTTCTAAGAGCAATTTCAGCGAGAATCCAGTCTAGCACAGGTAAGCTTTCAGACTACTGAAAATTAATATTCGTCTTATTTTTCAATATTGATGTTCATTTTTTGTTCACATTCATAAATGAAGACAATTTTCTATTTATGGCAGAAAACAGCAAGTATTAAATTCCACTTGAAGATAATGACTGTAACTAAAATAGCTTCTCAGATATAAAATCATATGTAAAACTGATTTTTTCTTGTATGTGGAAAGATTTATCAAATCATCTAAAACATTTTCTCAAGTCAATTACTGTTTGCTCGTTAATAAATTTAATTGCCCGTACAGACATTAATGAATGACTGAAGTTGCAAAATGCTTAATGCGTTGGCAAGACCATTTTTGCAACATATACAATTTTGTGCAATACCTGGTTTTGTGCAATATCTCTTAGACCTTAGATACAGGAGAAAATTTAATATAATCCTACTAAAATATCTTTTCAGAACACTTAATTCAGGGGTTTTTGGGACTAAATTTCAATCATGCATTCCTTTCTGTCACAATGGTTTTATACTTGACTCTGACAAGTACAGTATAACTTCTGTAGAGTGAACATATGAAAATTTGAAAAACTGAATCGGGCTTAATCTGGCGCTTGCTAGTCAGGTCAAAAAAAAAAATAGGTATGTTTCCGGTGACCCGACCTACCCTATTTTTAACCCCCAACCCTAAACTTTTTATTGACAAAAAAATTTTTTTTGAGTATGAAATAATTTGAGAACGAATCATTCGCGGGTACGAATCATTCGCCAGTTTGAATTCAAATGAGGACGAATCAAAGGGTACATAAAAAGCTGTGTATTAAAAGTAGAAAGCATATACATCTACATCTACAACCATCTATGGGAATTCTACTACTATGAAGATGCTATTCTACTCGCCCTGAAAAAAAAAACTATTTAAAAAAAAAAGAAGAAAAAATCGACCTACCTACCCCATTTTTTTCTGGCATGTCACAGGAAACATACATATTTTTTTTTTTGGCCTCAGTCCGGACAAAGGAAGGTGTGGGCAATTGGTGGGGATAGTTTTGCAACAATCAAAATTGGTCTCAATATGTCACCTCCACTGTTCAGCTGATGCATGTTCAGTGAGCATGTACACTCTTTTCAACAATTAATGGTACTGTCTAGACTTAAAGATAAACAAATCCATTTTAGACATATAGCAGAGTAAGGGTTAAGACTAATTCATTGACAATTCCATTCAGGTTCAGTTCTATTTGGGACACTGCAGCAGTCTGTCGGTGATTTCCTATCTAACAGCACTCCTGCCTCATGCACCTGTATTTCACCTGCTTGTTAACAACAGAGAAACTGATAAGCTGACAAGGTGTCTGCACATCCATCATGTAGATATACTGCTTATAAACTCACATATTTCTTACAGTTGTAGGATTTTGTTGAATTTGCAGATGCATTGTTACATAGTTTGTAGAATTTCGTAGACGGAATGTTACTAAGTTACTAGATTCTAATTTATTTATTCTCAATTGTGAAAGAAGTTCTTACAACTTATATTAATCCCTCTCAAGACTCATTCCAGATTAAATCAACCTCAAAGAGAGAGAGGCAATGTGGAATAATTTGTGTCTTGCCTAAGGACACTACCGACATGGCAATGGTAGGGATCAAACCCAGGGCCCTTCGATCCCAAGGTGAACCCACTACCACTGCGCCACAGCGGCTCCACTTCATGTAACTTAGTACCAAACAAACAGGTACGATTAATTAGACATAGTTTATACCAACTGTTTGAGTGTGATTGGAAAAATATCAACTTTGACAAATAGCTCTCACACATGTTCCAAGAAATCTGAGAAATAATGCATGTTAATTACAAATCAGCATTTACTTGACTGACCAATCAATCATTTGTCAATGTGATCTAAACATTTCCCAGAACTGAGACAATGGATTAACCAATCACAATTCAGTATTCAGTTAATTGACCAATCACTCAGCTGTAAACAAGGCTACAAATATGACCTTCCAGTTTAGCATCCAAAATTCTACTGACAGTTGACAGTAAGCTCTAATCAGGTTCTAATTTAAAGTTACCAAGGATAACAACAGAACATAAGCAACCAAACAAAATCAGGATAATCAATAAACTGCTGCAAATTGACCAATCAGCTGAGAGAAACAATGTACATGTTTGTTTGGTCTGCAATTACAACATGGAAGGAACACTTTTATTTTGAAACTAGAGCTATCACTAAATGTGATTAATACCTTATAAACTGAGGAAGTTCGTAGTAACAGAATACCTTACAAAAGAAAACTAAAATAGAGATATTGTTCTTGGCAATAACTTGGTAATTACTCAAGATAGAGCTATTGTTCTTGTACACTGTACTTCCTCTCATTGTGCTGAACCATTGTATGAAGCTGTATTGCATTCCAGCCAGTAGTTTTCAAGTTATGCTCTGCGACAAGGAAAAAAACTTGGGCAATAACTCTGTAATGAGTCAAGATGGAGTTATAGTTCTTGTGCACTGCACTTCCTCTCAATGTACTTGACCATTGTATGAAGTTGTATTGAATTCCAACCAGTAGTTTTCAAGTTATGCTCCGGACAAGGAAAAGTAACAAAGGGCAATAACTCTGTAATTACTCAGGATATAGTTATTGTTCTTGTCCACTGCACTTCCTCTCATTGTGCTAGACCATTGTGTGATGTTGCATTGAATTCCAACCAGTAGTTTTCAAGTAATGCTCTGGACAAGGAAAAGTAACAAAGGGCAATAACTCGTAAGGCCGTGGTGCGGCCGCACTTCCTCCATCTTGACCATTGTATAAGGATGAATCCAACCAGTAGTTTTCAAGTTATGCTCCGGATAAGGAAAAGTAACAAAGGGCAATAACTCTGTAATTACTCAAGATAGAGTTATTGTTCTTGTACACTGCACTTCCTCTCATTGTGCTAGACCATTGTATGAAGTTGTATTGAATTCCAACCAGTAGTTTTCAAGTTATGCTCTGGACAAGGAAAAGTAACAAAGGGCAATAACTCTGTAATTAGTCAAGATGGAGTTATAGTTCTTGTGCACTGCACTTCCTCTCAATGTGCTTGACCATTGTATGAAGTTGTATTGAATTCCAACTAGTAGTTTTCAAGTTATGCTCCGGACAAGGAAAATGCAACAGACCACCTGACCGCCCGCCCGACCGACCAACCGACCACCGGGTGACTCCTATATACCCCCTCAAACTTCGTTTCGGGGGGTATAAAAAAAACAAAAACATCTTAGACTAGTCTTTATCTTGCTAACCTAAATTCTTGCTGACTTTTTATTTTGAGATAATACAAGTAACCAGGTAACATATCTAAACTGCTTGTTTATAACCTACAAATGTACAAAAATGTACATGTTTATTCGAAGATCCAGTTGAAAGCAAAGTAGCAGTTTTTGTCACAATGTCAAATACTTATACTGAATTACACTATCAGCTTTTTCATGGAACTATACATGTACTTGTATGCATCAGACTACAAAATCAACTTCATTTTTTTCTCCTACTCTATCTAGTTTTGTGTGTCTAGATATAATAAACAAAATTAAGGTTTCAACAAACATTATATGGCCTGGTCCCCTGCCTTTATATTTCATTGCATTTACTGCTGTTTTCATAGAGGACCAATAAATTATCAATGTCTGCAATATGGCATGAATATTGATTACAACTCGGATCAAATTCACTGAATGTTCATATATCCCCTATCACATGAATCATTTCATTTCACATTTCCACTGTTTAATTCCATTCTTTGTTCTATATTGTTCTATTTCCAAACGTTTTCCCCATTGCAGAAACAGACTGACACAAAAAAATCCACTTTTTTTTTTCACTCCGAAACAATCACATGTTGAATCCTAACCATATGCGGTCTCAAACTGAAAAGAGTTCTACATTAAGATCCCTTTTTTTTCTCCCATCAAACTAATTCAACATCCATCTTCTATACGAAATCAAGACAATTCCCAGGTATTCCCCCAGGAACAGCAGTGTCACATCATACAGTCATTTCCAAAAGTTTGTCACCACAGTCTTACAATTCTCCTGATAATCACAACAGTTATAAGACAGCTATCATCATACTGCTTAAATAATTAACAAGAGGGCCAAGATGGCCCTACTTCACTCACCTGAGACTGACTTATGACCATTGTGACCAAACTTCACCTCTAAACTATATATCATAAACACACACAAACATACAAGACAAACATTCTGACCAATTTACATGATGATTGGCAATGAATTGTAACTTTTGGAGTACCAACCAGATTTTCCTTGGAATTGACCTGGTGACCTAGTTTTTAATGCCAGGTGATCCACACAAACATTCTGACCAATTTTCATGGTGATTGGTTCGTAAATGTCACCTGTATGGCATACACAAGATTTTAAACCCAGTGACCTAGTTTCTAACCTCAGATGACCCATACCTTTATGTGGATGAAGCAACTTGTACAAGGTTAGACCCTTGCTTTTTGCCCTATGCTTTCAAACTCAACTAATATAAGATAACAGACCAGTTCTGAAGATCCAAAGCCCCCTGCACACACTCACCCAGCCTGTGACCCCAGTGACCTATTGTTGACCTAGATTACCTTAAGGCAATTGTACTGACCAAGTTTCTTAAAGATCCAATGAAAAATACAACATCTATTGCATATACAAGGTCTTTTTATGATATGACCTGTGACCTAGTTTTTGACCCCAGGTGACTCATATTCGAACTTGACCAATATTTAATCAAGGCAATCACTCTGACAAAGTTTAATGAAAATCCAGTGAAAAATGCAGCCTATATTGCATACAAAAGGTTAAGTATGGACAGACAGATGACAGACAGATGGACAACGTACACCAGGCGATCACAATAACTCACGTTGAGCACTTTGTGCTCAGGTGAGCTAATAAAAACATACATTTATAATAGTATAATAAAACTCTCTGTTAGATTTTAAAGCCCCTGATCACTTTGAATGTGATTGTAATAATGGAAAAATGCTTTTTTCTGAAAAAAAAAAACAGTAGTTTTCCATTCATTCTAAAACACTGTTTTGTTGTATACTTTTCTTTTGTATTTATGTTGTTTCCTAAAGAAAAAGTGTTGTTATTGTAGCATCATTAGCGATCACTGGTCTTTAAAGAAAGACTTTCTGCCATGCCCAATGAAGAAAAACTCATGATGTAAAGTAAAAAAAATCTTGAAAATATGAGGGAATACTATTCGGAGTAATTTGTAAGATAATTTACAAATTCATATTCTTAATTTGTTTATTAGTTTGTTTTGTTTTTTAATGCTTATAGTCCTGGCAGACCATGGGAACTGTCTCGTGAACTTGCCTCATATTCTTAGTAAAAACTATCACAGTATTATGCAAAGTAAAGAAAACTACAAGGAAAGAAACCATGTTAAGAAGTACCCAAAACTTTTGAAAGGAACTGTATATTGGAAGACAGCCTGTTCTATGTGATCAGGCTGCACCTTGATATCTAGAATGGCAAATGCATTCTGGAGAGCTTTCCCGATACAACATGACAACTGTGGTAGTGAAAAACATTGCCAAATCACACAATTCCTAGATGAGCAGATCTAAGTCGGGGTTTCTTGTCGACATTTAGAGATTACCCCTTTTACTGCTGTATCTGTCAACACAATTACTGAAAAATGTTACCAAGCAACACAAGTAACCAGTAAATTCTGTAAAATATTATACTATTTCAGTAAAAAAATCTGATAATTCTTAGTAATTACATTTTTGTGGTAATGGATGTCTACAGTTTATTTAGGATAACATGACAGTGAGATAGCAGACAAGTCTAACATAATTGTGTAAATTCACTGGATATTGTTTGGATGATATCTTTTTGCACGAATAGTCTATACATTTTTATGAAATTGTTTTAGAGTTTCATGTACGCATATACCTGTAGCACCACTATCACATTCTCCTAAATGACCTGTAATAATTTTGTAAAACCATAACTGTATAAACACGGCTTTTTTGTGCAGTGGGTAATTAAGTTGATGTTTTTCTCAGCTTGAAAAGCAAAATATTAATGAAAAAATGAAGCCTAGAATTGTCCTCACGGCCAGTATTTCCTTGATTTTATTAACAGATACCAACACGACAGACTTTCGCTGTACAATTACCAGAATTCAAAGTATGTTCTAATGTAGTCCAATTAGGTTCAAAATGAAAAATGCACTTTGAAATAACAAAAAAGCGGAAAAAATCTGACTACAGTAACAATACCAAGTTGTGAATAATGGCTGCTTTTCAACAGACATCATAGTTACAAGTTGCTCAGGTGAACAAGAGAATCAACAGAGATTCTGACGCCCATCTTCAACAACTTCTTATCTTAACAAAGACTTTTTGCTACTCTCTTTTTATCATACAGTATAGATAGAGAAAAAATACAGATTTCTAAACTCACAAATCTATTTCTGAATCCGACTGTCTGAAATGGAAATAGGACAAAATGTCAGGCAGACTTCTGATGTTGATTCTGTGCTATGTATAAATGCTACCTTCCGAGAAAATACATCAAAATCTCTTTCAATCTGATTATATTTCCTAATAGAAAATGTCAACACAATGTCAGGAGAATGAACTATTACATGGATTTCCAGATCTCAGAGATGAATAGATAGAAAATCTAATCCTGGTGACATAATAATTTTTTGTAATTTTGAAGTACAGTTAATTTAGGATAATGTGCACACAAAAGTTAAAACCTTTGTATAAAAAGAAAGATTGTGATTGCAACGAAAGACTTAATACTTTTATGTTTTTCAGTGGACTAATCGAAATATATCTGTGGATTATATCCTGATAAACTCACTGTTCATTGTTCACTGTGAAATTATAAACATTTTCTCCCTGGAATAACATCAAAATGTATACCCAGCGTAACCAATGCCTTCCGGAACTAGTTTATACTTATTCATTTAGCTCAAAGCTTCAAGCTTTCTAAACAACAAAAATAAAATAATATAGATTAATCCGAAACCTATTTACATTGATATAGGTCAAATAATGCCAGAAACCATACGACAATGATTAGGTAAAATAATGCCAGAAACCATATGACAATGATGTAGGTAAAATAATGCCAGTTGTAGGTAAAATAATGCCAGAAACCATACGACAATGATGTAGGTAAAATAATGCCAGAAACCATACGACAATGATGTAGGTAAAACAATGTATGTGTGCAATGATCCTGTGATTTCCGACATTTTATTGAAAGAATCTCAACAAAAATAGTTTTAAACAGCAAATTAACAGAAAAATGGTTGAAATTGATGTATTTTCACAATAGTTTCACTCGTGAACACCAAAAGAAGTTATTTCCACTTGTGGCTGTGCCAATCATGAAAATACCACTTTTGGTGCCCACTTGATGGAATTACGGTACAACTTCACATTACACTGAAACCAACAATTATCCTCTAATTACATTGCCCGATGCATTTGCAAAATATTATGGAACACTGCCACATTACCCTTAATGAACTGTAACTCATTAACTTTGTAATTATATTTTGGCATTGATCAGAGTCGGTTTTACTTATTAAGACTGTTCCTACTTATCCCCTAAAGAAATGTCTACATACATGTATAGACAATGTACAAGAAAAGAGATGCAAATGCTTTCAGGCATATCTCCCCTTTGATTTTCCAAGAAAATTAATGGATTTCTTGTAATTCTGTCAATGTGTTTGTTGATACCACGTTTTTTGCTATCAACAACATACGCCTCACTTCAAGAAATGCTTGCTTGCTCAATTCCTTAGCAATTACAATTGTATGAAACAGATCACTTCCTAGGTCTGTAAAAATGTTGTTTTTTTTGCTGTTGTTTTTTCAACTTTAGACTGGGGGATTTAAATTAGCTGCTATTACACCAGTTGCTTTCCAGCTTTAAGACTTGCAACTTTGTTGCTATTTGTTTTCTGCTATTAGACTTGTTGTTTTCCTGCCATTAGACTAGTTGCTATCAGATTGATCATTTTCTGCTATCAGACTGGTTGTTTTGCTGCTATAAGACTGGTTGTTTTGTTGCTATAAGACTGGTTGTTTTGCTGCTATAAGAGTGGTTGTTTTGCTGCTATAAGACTGGTTGTTTTGCTGCTATCAGACTGGTTGTTTTGCGGCTATTAGACAGGTTGTTTTGCTGCTATAAGACTTGTTCTTTTGCTGCTACAAGACTGGTTGTTTTGCCGCTATAACACTGGTTCTATTTCTACTATTAGACAGGTTGTATTTCTGCTATAGACTGGATGTTTTTCTGATATCAGACTGGTTGTTTTGCTGCTATAAGAGTGGTTCTTTTGCTGCTATAAGACATGTTCTTTTGCTGCTATAAGACAGGGTGTTTTGCCGCTATAACACTGGTTCTATTTCTGCTATTAGACAGGTTGTATTTCTGCTATAGACTGGATGTTTTTCTCCTTTAGACTTGTTGTTTTGCTGCTATCAGACTGGTTGTTTTGCTGCTATAAGACTGGTTGTTTTGCTGCTATAAGACTTGTTCTTTTGCTGCTATAAGACTGGTTATTTTGCTGCTATAAGAGTGGTTGTTTTGCTGCTATAAGACTGGTTGTTTTGCTGCTATCAGACTCGTTGTTTTGCTGCTATCAGACTGGTTGTTTTGCTGCTATCAACATGGTTCTTTTGCTGCTATAAGACTGGTTGTTTTGCTGCTATAAGAGTGGTTGTTTTCCTGCTATAAGAGTGGTTGTTTTGCTGCTATAAGACTGGTTGTTTTGCTGCTATTAAAGTGGTTGTTTTGCTGCTATCAGACTGGTTGTTTTGCTGCTATCAGACTGGTTGTTTTGCTGCTATAAGAGTGGTTGTTTTGCTGCTATCAGACTGGTTGTTTTGCTGCTATAAGACTTGTTCTTTTGCTGCTATAAGACTGGTTGTGTTGCTGCTATAAGACTGATTCTATTTCTGCTATTAGACAGGTTGTATTTCTGCTATAGACTGGATGTTTTTCTATTAGGCTGGTTGTTTTGCTGCTATAAGAGTGGATGTTTTTCTGATATTAGGCTGGTTGTTTTGCTGCTATAAGAGTGGTTGTTTTGCTGCTATAAGAGTGGTTCTTTTGCTGCTATAAGAGTGGTTCTTTTGCTGCTAATAGACAGGTTGTATTGCTGCTATAAGACTGGATGTTTTTCTGCTATTAGACTTGTTGTTTTGCTGCTATCAGACTGGTTGTTTTGCTGCTATCAGACTGGTTGTTTTGCTGCTATAAGACTTGTTCTTTTGCTGCTATAAGACTGGTTGTTTTGCTGCTATAAGAGTGGTTGTTTTGTTGCTATAAGACTGGTTCTATTTCTGCTATTAGACAGGTTGTATTTCTGCTATAAGACTGGATGTTTTTCTGCTATTAGACTTGTTGTTTTGCTGCTATAAGACTGGTTGTTTTGCTGCTATCAGACTGGTTGTTTTGCTGCTATCAGACTGGTTGTTTTGCTGCTATAAGACTTGTTCTTTTGCTGCTATAAGACTGGTTGTTTTGCTGCTATAAGAGTGGTTGTTTTGCTGCTATAAGAGTGGTTGTTTTGCTGCTATAAGACTGGTTGTTTTGCTGCTATTAGAGTGGTTGTTTTACTGCTATAAGACTGGTTGTTTTGCTGCAATCAGACTGGTTGTTTTGCTGCTATCAGACTGGTTGTTTTGCTGCTATCAGACTGGTTGTTTTGCTGCTATAAGACTTGTTCTTTTGCTGCTATAAGACTGGTTGTGTTGCTGCTATAAGACTGGTTCTATTTCTGCTATTAGACAGGTTGTATTTCTGCTATAGACTGGATGTTTTTCTGATATTAGGCTGGTTGTTTTGCTGCTATAAGAGTGGTTGTTTTGCTGCTATAAGAGTGGTTCTTTTGCTGCTATAAGACTGGTTCTATTTCTGCTATTAGACAGGTTGTATTGCTGCTATAGAGTGGATGTTTTTCTGCTATTAGACTGGTTGTTTTGCTGCTATCAGACTGGTTGTTTTGCTGCTATAAGACTGGTTGTTTTTCTGCTATAAGACAGTTTTTTTTGCTGCTATCAGAATGGTTGTTTTGCTGCTAATAGAATGGTTGTTTTGCTGCTATCAACATGGTTGTTTTGCTGCTATCAGAATGGTTGTTTCGCTGCTATGAGAACAGTTGTTTTGCTGCTATCAGAATGGTTGTTTTTCTGCTGTAGATGGATGTTTTGCTGCTATAGACTGGATTAGGGATGTAATTGATTAAAATTTTTGATCGATACATCGATTTAGAAATGTCGATGATGAGGATTCTGCATATGGGGGTAAAAAGTCACTGACTACATTCTTTACCAAAACCTTTGATTTTGTGCTAAACATATGGCTCTGGCATAATATATAATAACCCTGCAGTGCTGAAAAATTTGCCTTAGACCACATTTCATTAAATTATCATTCGTTAGAAAAACCACAGAACCTGGGTAGAGGATTGTTTATATTCGGTTGAGTTTTGATGGAATTTTAGAGGGACGTGGGTAAATCAGGGGGGGGAGAGTGGGATGGGATAAAAATTTTTTAAAAGGGCAATCGATATCGAATGGTAAAGAATGGGGGTGTGGGTTTTTTTTTAGAGGGGGGAGGGATATAGAAACCAAAGTGTTTTATCGTTGTTATATCGATATCGTTTGAATCGATTACATCCCTAGACTGGATGTTTTTCTGCTATTAGACAGGGTTTTTTTGCTGCCATCAGGATGGTTGTTTTTTTGCTATAGACTTGTGGTTTTAGCTATGAAACTGGTAATTCACTGCTACCTGAATGGCTATTTTATAGCTTTGGGACTGGGTCTTTGGCTGCTTTCATACTAGTAAACTGACATGATCAAAAAATTCCTCTGAAGAAACTATTTGACCCTTTTCCAGTAAAAAGCATGTTTGCAAAGAGTTTAGATTACCCGATGATGTCTGACCATATAACAAGTTATATTTCTAAGATGCCTTAAAAACTGTTAAAACTGCTCCAGACTTTCCATTGGCTATGACTGAATTTCCAAGTTCAGATACTTTTGTATGCTACAAAACCATTAGTATCTATGGGGCAATAATTATCAGTGAATTTGTAGTTGATTCAATCCTTAAATTAAAATTTCCTGAAAAAAAAAGCCCAACAAATCCATTTCCTTTATGAAAAAGCAACCCACATATTCGAATAGTTATGTTTGTTTGCAAACGGATTTATATGCATGCATGCACATTATCATCTCTGCAGAACAACAATGCATATAATGACATCAAAGCACGAAGTCTCATTAGCAGGTTTAATTCAATTCCTTATACCTATTGTAGAATTGGCTTTATTAGTAAAGAAGCTGAGCAGATCTTGCGTTCTATCTAGGAAACTTGGGTGCAAGCTTTTAAGCTTGTTCTCACACTGAAAAGCTCATTTCTAGACGCTATGTACTTTTAGCTTGAATAAAAGTACTTCTAATTTCATTGTGAAATAATTCCTCAGTTATGAGTAGAGATTCCTGGAAGATGCTGAATCTAGGATTTTTATTATAAGTATACTGTCTTGGGAAGACTATGACCTTTCTTCCTTAATATATCGAGAAGGCAATTTCCGTTTTTATCAATTTCACAGGCTAATTAGCAGACGGCTTTGTGATTTCTACATTCTCAGAACAAAATAGACCCTTCAGATCAAAACTTACGCAGACAACATTACAAAACAAACACAGTGTAATCTAAGGAAATCCATGCATGAAAGACCTGTGAATGCAAATAGAAAATCTTAATTTCCTCCTGATATTTCGCAACATGTGACGCAATTACCGGAACATTTTCATAACAAAAAAAACTCTTGAATTCGACACTGACACACCGATCAATTTCTATTAATGATTAGCTAATGATCAGATAAGCTCTTTTAATCAACTAATGCATACAGCAATCAATCTCCTTGTCCCCGACTAATTGGATGAGCATGCTGTTTAAAAGATCAGAAAACTCACCCAATTTGTCCAAATGTTTTTCTCTCATTCAAATTCAATTTGCCGCAGCAATCGGAGGTGTTGTGTTTTCCCGTGAAAGTGCTTCTGCATGACAAATGTTCCCATTTGTTGCATGCAAAAGTAATCATGCAACATTTGTTAAAATTACGCTGATCTGGGATTTAAACTGAAATGCTACGAGAAAGACTGGCATCAAGTGTTCAGGCTTTGGGAACTGTACTAAATACTAGCTAGTTATTTCAAGGGTAAAATGACTTCATCTTCTTGGTCGGTAGTGCCGTAGATCGTCAAACATTTGTCGATCGATCTGATTGACAAGCTAGGAGCTCACAGATCACAGACCGAACCACAAATTTTCTTTTTCAAAGATGACATAGAAACTAACAATAAACATTGTCATAAATGCACCTTTTTTTCATAATACTGGTTGTATTGAATATATCATAATACTGGTTGTATTGAATATAATAATGTGACCTGTTATCAAGGTTTTACAATAATTGGCTGTAGCACAGTTTTCCCACAGTCTGGCTCAAGTTATGAAAGTTGTGGTATGTAAAGTATTATCAAGGAAAATCTGACAGACGGACAAACAACTATGGCACAATCTTTGCTGGTCATGTCCAGTAGAGCTAAAGCCAGAAAGAAAATGCATTCATGGCAGCTTAATTTCAATTTCTTTTACATACATTTAAACATGGTAAACGATATACAGAAAGATTGCAATCAAGTGATCTAAGCTGTTCGAAATATTTGTACTCTATATTCAGGCTGTGCTTGTCACAGTTAACCAAGTACACAAGTACTTGAATACTCGCTTCAACTCTACTGATCGGCAAGAGGAATCAAGGTAGTGGGTTTGCAAACAAAGTCTGTCGTCTGCCTTCACTATAAAACATAAAAGTAACTCATAATTCTGCCATAATAAGCATCTTTAACACTAAATACAGTAAAATATGGTGAAAGTAGGACTGACCTCACATGCAAATACTGTATTTCAATCAAATCAAGGTAACCTACTAACATATGTAATGTTCAACATCTGTTTCAGTGTTTCTAGACTTTCCATTGTTCTATCTGATATCATATATATACTGACATTGTAACATTAACATGACTTACTACTGTATATCAAATAACCAGCTTTTACTTGAAATCAATGTTAAACAGTACAGGTTAGGTAATATATCACAGGCTTGATTGGTATTTCTTAAATCATTCTACACTTGCATCATCTTTAGGGCAAACAAATGAAACTAGAAAATTGTTTTTGCGGAAAATGTGTCTCCATCAACCACCCAAGTGGCTTTGACCTTTGACCCACTGACCTCAAAGTCAATAGGGGTCATTCTTAGGTTATCAGCAATAAGCCTATTACATTGAATGATCATAATTCTAAGCATTGGCCAATTATTAATTGATAACTTTTTTGGCAATTATACATCACCATGTAAGGTCATCACTAAGTCTTGACCTTTGACCAATTGACCCAATAACCAATATGGGTCTGCAATGGTGCTGACTGATAAACCTACCAAGTTATATCATCCTAAAACCAACTGTTCCTCTGCTTTTGGTCGGGAACTAATTTTAAATTAAAGGTCACCGAGACCTCTACGTTTGACCATCTGACCAAAAAATCAATATAAGTTTGGACTGGCCCTGACCCATAAGCGTATTAAGTTATATCATCCTATGGCAAGCTTTTTTTCATAAACCATAAAGATCACTCTGACCTTGACCTTTGACCAAGTCATACCAAAATCAATAGGAACGTTGGAAGTTGATCACTGGCCATTACCAATAAGCGTACCAAGATATATCTGTCCTTCAGTTACTGATTGAAACCATTTGCGACGGAAAGACAAACTCTCATGGCAACAACAATATGTCTACTCCTCTGGAGGGAGACATAACTAAACTTGTCACTGTGAGTAAAGTGCTCAAACATGACCTTTGATCCCGAAATGTGACCATGACCTTGTATCAAGATGACTGAAAAACACATAATCTTCAACAGGCTAAGGAAATATAGTTTCGTGACCTCTAACCCCTAAGTGTGATCTTGACCGCAAATCAGCATAGTCATGCAGAACACGGGTTCTGAACATTCTTTCAATATGCTGAACATTTCAGTCAAGTTTCATGAAAATCCTTCAAGGGATTAAGGAGATAAAGTCTCATGACCTTTGACACTAAGTAAGATCTTGACCTTGGTTGTCTATATGAGATAAACATCTTCAGCAAAGTTTGGTCTAGCCCTTCAAGTGATTCAGGAGATCTAGTCTCATTGGTGTGATCTTAACTTTGATCACAGTATTAATGCACGGTAGCTCAGCACATCACCTTCATGAGATGAAGTTAATTAAGGTCTCAAAAACCTCATAAAAACAGAGTTAAGAATTATGAAGCAGACACACACAAGAGGCCAAAAGGACCTGTATCGCTCTACGAGTAAGTTCTGTCAAAATCTTTTGCAATGTTATCAAGGAAAGGCTAACAGAGGTCACTATATCCTTGACCATTGACCCACTGACTCCATAAACAATATGGATCATCTACATGTTGCAGGTAACATTTCAAGCAAGTTTCATGAAAACTGTGACCTGCAGAGTACTATCAAGGAAATGCTATCAGAGGTCACTGTGAGGTCACTGTGATCTTGACATTTGACCCACTGACCCCAAAAACTAAAGGGAACATCTACAGGTTGCAGGTATTCTTATCAGCAAGTTTCATCATGTCAAATAAAAATTGCGACCTGTAGTGTTATCAAGGAAAAGTATATGTACAGATGGATGATGGACAATCCACCATTTCATAAAAACCGATCACCCCTGTATTTGACCTAGAGCCAGCAGATTTGCAACATCTGTTCTAAATGTCATCTTCATGAGATGAACATTTCACCAAAGTTTCATGAAAATTAACTGGATAAGTAGATACAGTGCAGACACTCATACACACACAACCTCTTAAGTGTGACCTTGACTTTTAGCCAGAGGGAATATTACAAGAGTTGAGGAAATTAACATTATACTCAATTTTAAAGAAAATCCTTCATTGGTTTTGGACAAAACAAGGGGACAAACATAACAACAGACATACCAACAGGGTGACTCCTATACCCCCAACCCTTAACTTTTGTTTGTGGCATAGTAACCAAGGTAGAGTTATGACTCTTGCTTTTCACTTCTTTTTTGCAATGAAACCAAAACAAATGAAATGTATGGACGCACAACAAAATACTTGCTGTTCACAACCACTGGCAAATGGATGACTGTTCACAACCACTGGCAAATGGATGATTCACATAGATTTATTGGGACTTTACAGACTATAAAATGGAGTCACTGTAATTTCTGGAAGGTTAAATGTGAACCTTTTCTGTCTGATCACCTGAAGTCATTGACATCATCTAGCTACAGGTGGCAAAGTTATCACCATGTATTTCAGAGTTAGGTTTCATTTTTTTCAAAGTTTAAGTTAATTTATTTTACATCAATTGTAGAACAAGTTCTTGCGACTTATATTATCTACTCTCATATTGCTGGCCAGTACTTGTGCGAAGGAAAGGGATTGTGGAGCTTGTGGACAAATGCAGCTGCTGAACTTCTAACCCACAACCTATGGGTCATAAATTTTTAAAATCCACCAAAATAAAACCATGCGGTCAGTCAAAATTAAACAGCCATTTGATCCAAGGGACACGACTGTTGTATACTTTACTTAAAAGTCATTGTCTTCATGTTGGCCAAGTTTGGGTATCACTGTTAACCCTGACCCTGATTCACTTCTCAAACAGACTACTGAACAGTAGAGTAATCATTCATGTGAAAATCCACTCAATATTTACAGAAGGATTGGCAAACTATGTAGATCATGATCTGCACTGCTAGTAAAGGAAGAAAGACCTGCCGCTCAGAGTTACAGAAATACAAAACAAACAATTTATGATTACTTACCCAAGGTTACTGAAGAGCGTCTCCTGCTTTTAGGGACCAACAACTTCAAGAAACTGCACATGTCATAGTTTTCCAATTAACTGGCTGTATTCTCAGTTTTTCATGTTTTGCTCCACGCTTCAGTAAACATCCATTTCAATGATGTAATTTCAATATTCCCTGGTACATTATGAAGTATCAACACATGAACACTCATACGAAAAAACAGTAGCTGTCTCCAACATCAATTAAGTTACTGCACAATCATACCGGCCAATGTTTCAGGAGCTAATGTTTTGGTGCAGTTTCATTAATAATTCCGTTCCATTCCACTACAAATGTCAAGAGATAAAAGCATTTTCAGTGAAATACAACCGTTTGCTTCAACATAAAACATACATTTATGTGAATTAATTTGTTTAGTGTTCAGTTGCCTAATGGCAATAGCTAACATTATATTTCTATAATAATTTATAAAAGATTAGACGAAATATTTCTCCAATCTTTGTCTGGCTTTCCCCTACTAATGAAATTAATAAAAATTAATCCGATTGTCTGAACATTCATCGGCATAATAAAAGAAAGCATCATGAAATAACTCTTAATTGTTGAGTCGGACATACTTCACTTTACAACTTCTACAGGTTCTCATGCACTTCAAAGCTATGATTTCAAAGGTGACTTTGTTGTTACAAGACCTTGCAGTAGAAGTAATTTTCCAGAAGTGCATATATATTGCGTAAATTTTTATTTATAGGCGAAGTTGCAGATTTCATGCTGGTAATGAGTGTTTGCAATTTTGATGAAAGATTTATGATAACAACATGTGATATTTTCATTTTAATGCTGTTGTCTGCTTATGTCAGGTATTATCATACATTTCATACAGGTGTGGGCTAATGCTAGTCTTCATCACCATTCCATTGCAGGTGTGGGCTAATGCTAGTCTTCATCACCATTCCAATGCAGGTGTGGGCTAATGCTAGTCTTCATCACCATTCCATTGCAGGTGTGGGCTAATGCTAGTCTTCATCACCATTTCGAGAAGGTGTGGGCTAATGCTTAGTATTTGTCACCATTCTATTGCAGGTGTGGTCTAATGCTAGTCTTTATCACCATTCCAATGCAGGTGTGGGCTAATGCTAGTCTTCATCAACATTCCAATGCAGGTGTGTAATGCTTCTTCATACCTTCCAAGCAGGTGTGGGCTTGCTAGTCTTCATCACCATTCCATTGCAGGTGTGGGATTTAATGCTAGTCTTCGTCACCATTCTGTGATGCAGGGTGGCAGCTAGTCTTATACCATTATGCAGGTGTGGGCTAATGCTAGTCTTCATCACCATTCCAATACAGGTGTGAGCTAATGCTACGTCTTCATCACCATTCCGATAAGGTTTCCTAGGTCTTTGTCACCATTCTGATGCAGGTGTGATATAATGCTACGCTTTGTCACCATTCCAATGCAGGTGTGAGCTAATGCTAGTCTTCATCAACATTCCCATGCAGGAGTGTTTTCCTTACTCTTTGTCACCATTCTGATGCAAGTGTGATTTAATGCTATGCTTTGTCACCATTTTGTGATGCAGGAGTGTTTTTATGCTATGCTTTGTCACCATTCCAATACAGGTGTGTGTTAATGCTACGTTTTGTCACCATTCCAATCCAGGTGTCTGTTAATTCTACGTGTGCAGGTGTGTATTAATGCTAGGTTTTGTCACCATTCCATTGCAGGTGTGTGCTAATGCTATGCTTTGTCACCATTCCGATACAGGTGTGTGTTAATGCTACGTTTTGTCACCATTCCGAGCAGGTGTGTGCTAATGCTACGCTTTGTCACCATTTCGATACAGGTGTGTGCTAATGCTATGCTTTGTCACCATTCCGATGCAGGTGTGTGCTAATGCTATGTTTTGTCACCATTCCAATGCAGGTGTGTGCTAATGCTACGTTTTGTCACCATTCCAATACAGGTGTGTGTTAATGCTACATTATGTCACCGTTCCAATACAGGTGTGTGCCAATGCTACGTTTTGTCACCATTCCAATACAGGTGTGTGCTAATGCTACGTTTTGTCACCATTCCAATGCAGGTGTGTATTAATGCTAGGTTTTTCACCATTCCAATGCAGGTGTGTGCTAATGCTACGCTTTGTCACCATTCCGATGCAGGTGTGTGCTAATGCTATGTTTTGTCACCATTCCAATGCAGGTGTGTGCTAATGCTACGTTTTGTCACCATTCTGATGCAGGTGTGTTTTAATGCTTCATTTTGTCACCATTCCGATACAGGTGTGCGTTAATGCTACGCTTTTTCACCATTCCAATGCAGGTGTGTACTAATGCTATACCTTGTCACTATTTTGATACAGAATTGTACTAATGCAATACTTTGTCACTACTCAAACTGATGCAGAAGTGTTCTTTGTCTGTTTTTTAATTCAGATGACCACTTAAGCTGCCCTTTGTCACCATTTTGATGCAGGTGTGTTTGTTTGCAGATTGTTGTCATTTGCCAGATTGAAATTCATGCTCAATCAACTGTTGCTATTTTGATATAGCTTTTATTGCTATTATGATGCAGGTTTAACATTTTGTTTCATGCTGCCTTTTTGATACAGATTTTAAACTGTCTTATTCATCAATGAATTTTTAGTGTATCAAACATTCCGGTCCTGGCAAAATTAGGCAGCAGCAATTATTTGAACTGTGCCGCTTGTTAAACCAACCCTTTGGTTCCGGACCAGTACACGTCAAAATAAGTTTGTGCAAAAGTGTAATGTATAATACATGTAGGATATTAAAATGACATTGAGAAAGGCACAAACTTTGACAGCATAAATTCTAGCCTATCTAGATACTTCAATACTTTAACCAGACAAAACAATTTTAATCAGTAGAAGTCCCCAAGACACCAGTAAAACTGAATGCATTCAATATCAGAAAATGATTTCGTATGCAGTATGGCAAAGATGGCTCTGATATGTTCACCTGAGAAACAACATTGTAAACAGTTTGTTTTAGTATCATATAGGCAAAAAGCATCAACTGCAAATTCACACAAAAAAACAACCTTGAACATCAATGTTTGAAAAAGTACTCTTTGCAGTGAGGGTATGTCATGGGTTTCTAACTCACATAGAGTAGAAATATAGAAGACACAGATGCCCAAACTGGTGTAAATGTCTTGTCTCTATGGCCGTGATGATACACCAAAGGGCAATAGTGATAGGGCAATAGTGATAGGGTAATAGTGATAGGGTTATAGTGATAGGGTTGTAGTGATAGGGTTGTAGTGATACAGCTATTCCGTCAATCTATTATCATGTGAACGGCCTCTGTTATAACTATGCAAAAACCAATATCAAATCCCAAGAGTACTAAGAGAAGGGTCATAACTCTTTCATTTCTAAGTAGTAACTATTAATCTCAAGCCCTCAGCGCAGTCAAACAGGGTCAAAACAGCTACTGTTATTTTTTACCAAACAAAAACTATATTGGCAATAACTCTTTTTCTTACTGAACAAAATCAAAAATCAAACCCTAGATGAACAAACTTATATAATGTCCAAAGATAAACTGAAGGTGATACAGAAGGACTCTGAAACTAGTAGTCTTGGTGATATAAAATGAAACAAATTTCCTTGACAGACGGACGGACGGACACCCATACAAAGGTGTTATTAGGTGGTATTTCCATTGTTCTCGAACAAAAGTGACCACTTAATAACAAAAGAATGACCACTTAAGGGACAAAAGATGGAATGAAGACAATAGATTTCTATTGTCTTAGGCCACACCTCCTACCACCCAAGGTACCCATCATGCGTGCGGACAGACGGACGAATGGATGGATGGCACACACACAAGCACAAACATTACATGAACAAGGGATAACATAAGATTTTAATTTGACCAATCATAAGAGATATAAGCCTTGGTGGATAGAAAATGCAAGAACAGATAAGTCAATTTATGTGATTTGTTCAGTGAAACAGATGCTCAATAATTCTAATGTATAGCGAGTGCTAAATGACATCTCCAGAATAATGCACAGAACAGCAAAACATGCTACTACATGTAACATTCATTTAACCTATATGTAAGAGAACATAATTACATAAACATAAGCTATCATACTGCATGCATTTGTACAATTATTTCAACCTATAGATCTAAGTTAACATCACCTCCTACTGCCGTAATAAGAAAACTGCTTTTCAAAATTAAAACTTGCTTTTCATTCCATATTCATTAGCGATTTCATAGCAATTATTTAAATCCAATTGATTTTACTATTTTTATTTTTAAATCTACCAACTGTCTTGCATTGAATTTAAATCAAAAATATTTTATGCCCACAAATTCACAGTAACGTCTTTATAATACATGTATAATGTCTAAAATCTGTAATGACCCCTACTTCAGAAAAATTACCCCACAAATATTGAAATTATTCACACATTAATTTACACTTAGAATTCCTTGAAATTATGTTTGAAATAACTTGAACTTATTAACTCTTCAAGTTATTTATACTTGAAATTACTTGAAACTATTAAGCTGACCCACTTCAAGTTATTAATTTTATACTTGAAATAACTTGATATTATTAACACTTCCAACTTATTTATAATTGAAATTACTTACATTTTACAATGTTTTCACTTGAAGTCTAACTGCATGGTACTAATCAATTTGCACTTTAACAAGATTACATCAATAATTTACAGTTTAATTTAAAAGCTACAGAGTCAAAAGTTTTCGATAATTAATATATTAACTGGGCATCAGAAAGAGCAATGCCTACACAACTCTACAAAGCTAGTTCTGTTGCCTCTGACTGTTGTGATCCATCTAAAAAGATGTTGGGTATAAGCTTGACTTTTAGAAAATAGTAATCCCTGATTTGCACCTTAAAGTAGCACATAGTTGGGGGTAATAAAAATAATGAAAGGTTTAGCTTTAAATATGAATGTAGCTTTCTTATGGCGAAAATAGACTCATCATATTCTATCTTAGAATCCTTCAGGACACTGAATAATTTAGTTTTGAATGTTCTCAGAAGGTTATTGTTACCCATATAGTTCTAAATACGTTGCATAAATATCTTTTATACAACGTTTAATATTTTTTAAAAATTTATTTTTGATTTGACCATGTTCGCACTTCTATCTTGTAAATAGATAAGGATTGAATAATGACAATGTTGACATAATTCTATACATTTTGCTTCTTTGTGAAAAGTGTTGTCAGACAGAGTGTCTTATTTTTTAGAATATCCTTGGAAAGAATACTGCGCTATATAATTATACAGCACATGCTTTCAATAAAACGAGCAAATTTAGCAATGATTTTCAAACAAATAAATTTTACAATATTTTTCTTGGTACCCAAAGTGCTAATGATACTTTAAAGTATTTTCTTGTAGCAACATGAGAACATGTGGGTCAACTAATCTGAGACTTTAAGACGGCATGATTGAAGAGCACTGACGTAAATGAAAATCTTAGTTTACTGTCACCATTCAAATACACATGACTTTTGTCTCTTATATCAAGTAACCTTATTTTATGCCTCCATATGTCGAGAATTGAGAATCGTAAAATAATGTGTAACATACGATTCAGCTTCCACATTCTTCCTCATAATCTATAATAATGTCTCCCATCCTCGGCTGACATCTAAATTAGCTTTTGTTTTAGTAAAACATAAATATTTATGCAGGAGCTATGCTGTGCATTAGAAACTGGGAGGTCAGTTGTTTTTCATTTTAAATGCTAACCCAGTGCTACTTTTTATTTTGTTTTCTGTGTGTGCAAAAAGTGTAAATGGTTTGGTTTTGTGAACGTAAGTGTTTGTGAATCTTACTAAGTATAACTTGCACTACTGTCATAAAAATTGAATTAAACAAATTTTGCAATCTGTGTAATTTTAGTTTGAATATGCATGACCTTGTTATGAAACTGCTATTCCGTTAATTTTAGCCGCAGAAAAATGCGATTTAAAAATCATTTTAAGTTTTAAAGAAAAAAATAAAATATATCAACTGTGTAATTTAATTGTGAATTCGAACATATTTTTTATGAGTAAAAACTACACCACACTGAAATGAAATTAATAGAAGAATAGAAAACTAAGATAGCTAAAAGGACCATAGTTACTTTTCAACCAAATTACTTTGCATTTCACTTTTTTTTTTTTTATTTCACTTTACTAAAGCGAAAGAAACCATCACATATTGCACTACCACAAAATTTTCCACAACAGTTAACATAAATTTCGCTATTTCATTTTTTTCTAAAATCCATTTTCCAGTACTCATATTTACACATGATAATCTATCCATTCACTGTCAACGGCTGTATTTGAAATCGCCCAAATAAACAATAACACCGCAATGGATCGCAGTCCAAATACAACCTATAAAACATTGTTACAAGATACTAGGCCAAATATAGCTTTCTAGTTGGCTCCTGAGAAATTTTATTTCCAATACTCAATATTTCTCGCAATCACACGCTGATTCCCGCTCTACCAAGGTCTCTCATTGAATTTTGGACATGCGCTAGGACAAACATTGCATGCTGAATTCCAAAGCATGTCAGAAGATTGAAAGCATTAATGATTAAATGCTTAGGTACCAAAGAAGCTGTTGTCACTAAAAGGTTATGAGAGATCACGCTTTGATGACATAATGTGAAGTTTTATATACTGTATTTCTTAGGAAGAAAATGGAAAATTCTACACAAACCAAGAGAAATTATCACTGCAGTTTAAGTACACATTTCTGTTGCCAAGGCTATTTCTCTGCCAGACGTATTTGAATAAAACGATGATAAGACAATGTCATCTTGATATTATTATGTTGGAAATGTAACTCGAGATATTTTCTTTTAATATATAAAGACAAAGGCTCATCACCAAGTAACCCCACACTCAGGAAATAGGACTGACAAGTGGTGATGCTTCCTGGTGCTAAATACAAGATAAACGGTAAATTGGGTATTTTTTGTGTGAAAATGTTTGCAAAAAATAAGTAACACTTCATGACAACACTTTTTCTTGAAGAAATATGAATGTGAAAACTGTTCAACTTATCAAAACAAGGTCTAACATCAAAAGTTTAGATTTCATTGAATATTTAAATCTTTTCCCTTTCTGTTCATATTATACCAATAAACTTTCACAGCACAATTTGCGAAGTTTCGTTGCAATTATGGAAGTTAAAGAGCGGACAACTTAGTGGATACCGGACAACTTAGTGGATACCGCTAGCCAATCTGTCCGCAGCAGGTGATCCCATAATTTATTTGTCAACAGGACACTCCAAATCATCTGATAATGCCCAGTAAGAAAAGCATTCCTCCACATTGTCCAACACAATAAAACAGCTTAATCATGCTTCTATCGGCAAATTCATAATTTTTCAGTAAATCCATTATTCTATTCTGGATAATAAGATATTGTATCCATTTTGAACCATCTGCATCCTTATAAGGCCTTACAAATCTATGACAAAACAACAATAATGCTAGCAGATCACAATTGTAAAAAGCCATTGATAATGTTGTTTTTTTTTTTTAATCAGATTCCCCCCCGCACCTGCCGACATTTTGTGTTTTCATCTACACTTTGAACAAAGGAATGTGTTCAATAGGCTAGAAGGTGTTGTTTGTTACATGCTGGTGGTTTTTCAAGTTTCACTTTTGCAATCTTGCATGTTGTTTGAACAGTTTTTCGTTATCTTGAGATACAAGGGCGCGTAATTTAATTGTTTAACAAAACATTTGAAATGATAATTTCATTTCTCTGAATAAATTCAATAAATAATGTGTTATCAGCTCTTAAAGACAATCAAGGGACTGATAACTCAATAATTCTAATAGTGCAATGATGCAATTTCTCTGATATATCATTAATGAAAAACAACAACTACAATTCTTTTCTTATTTCATCATTAATCAGTCCTTAGTGTGAAATATGCTTCTTTTTAGAAAAAAAATTCAATCCATCTCGACTCTGAATTAGTGAACAACTCATTAGAAAATGTAAAAAGTAAAATGATCAGAGATGATTTTAAACCCATCCACATGACGATTGTATGCAACTCTTTGCAAGAAACTTTACATGTACATTTAACAGAATGCATGCATATATCATTCATGCATAAAGAGCAGTAAAATGCATGATACATGTGATATCAGTATAAACTGGGTAATTTCTGCATGACAAAAATTTCGCGATTTGTAAGCAGACGGATTTATTCATGAATTCTAAAATCACAAAATGAGAATTCTCTTATAGTAAATATAATTATGTGAAATGAATCTTCCGCAAGGCTTTATAAATTAGCAAAATGATGAATTTGAGAAAATTAGTGAAAATAAGATCATCATGAATAAAACCTAATTTACAGTGTTATGGTAGATGAACCAGAAATTAAAAACTTTTATGACGTCAGAGTGTAGTGTATATTAAATAGACTGTTATGAATTGTTAATAATCATATGAACAGCCTGTACAACAAGTGTGGAATCCGCTACTCAACATTTCAATTGTATTCCTTATTGATTTACTATATATTTATTAAAATATATTGACTGATTTTATTTTCCATTGTAAATGCTCTCGGAACAATTGCTGTCACACGATGTAATCTACATGAAAAATATAATATGGTGACAGGTCGGCATAATGCAGCAATTAACAAGCAAGTCAATAGAAGTCAGCTGCAGGCAAAGTAATTGAAGATGTGAAAAGTGCTAATACCATTTTTACATTTTCATTTCCAAGTTTGAGGTCTGCGGTAAAAAGTTAAAAGGTTGGTCAGTAGGCTGGAAGCATACCAGGTTGTTTTTTTCTATCTGATGTCCGTAAACATGTACATACCTTCAGTTTGAAACAATTAATAAAAGTTGTTTATATCTCAGTCAAATGGACTGAGGATATTCTTTTCTAAAATAATATTGCTGATTAAAAGCATGAAATCAATTCCCTTTAGGACACGGCATATCCTTCACGTCTAATAAATCTGACGTGGACCAACTACCGGCTTTATGCTTTAATTTGATTAGAAGCAAACTGGCATGAAAGAGCAGCGGAAATGGAAATCAATCAATAGATCAGTGATGATTTTAATCCATGAAGCCAGCTATCAACGTCATTCAATATGTCATGTAAAAAAAAAGAGATGCAATATATTTATACTGAAGCTGATTGTGGCTTAAAGGTGACATCCTTTATTGTCAACATTTTCAAATTTCCAAATAACGTTGTGCCCTTTCAGTGTTCATACGTTTAGGTATTGATAAATTACAGTGGAAGCAATATAAAATGTGCTTTAGTTTAGAAGAATAACAACTAGTTGACAGTGAAAGGCCTGAATTTATAGTTGTGGCCTCAACTTAATTAACCTTATAGACCACAAAATAATCTTACTTGTAACCAAAGCTCCCTATGACCTTGTCCTTGCCAACTGAGCCAAAAATCAATAAGCTAATGTACAACATGACCATGGACAATAGGGCTTGCAAAACTCATTCAAAAAGCTGTCCCGACTGTTACTAAACTATAAAGGCAATTGATTTCAGTGCTTAGGGCACAAGGCTAGGGCTGTAGTTACATGTTAATCTTAAGGTTTATCAAATATTGTTAAAAGTACATAAGTAGTAACCTTTAGAGTGCCAGGGGACAAGTAAAAGAGTAAGCAGGGATGAAACTTATCATCAACAAATCACCAGGGTGCCATTGATACATGAGGGCACGGGACTGAGAAAACTAGAACTGATGACATATGAGAAGGCAGGTGCAACCCATTGGGGTTAAACTAACCCAAACCTCCAGTAGCGGCAGAGCCAGGTGCAAATCTTTACCCATCAACACCACTGCGTTTGTTCATTGTCCTGTGGTGATGTATGCATAGGTTAATTCAAGGACTTTGAGGAAACCATCTAGTTACCCTGGCATCCCCGTGAAGTTAGCCCCATGGCACCTAGTTACCCCGGATCCCTGTGAAGTTAGCCCCGTAGCACCTAGTTACCCCAGCATCCCCTTGAAGTAAGCCCCAGTGCAATTATGTTACCCCCAGCCCGCCATGTTATCCCTATGCCACGTCAAGTCTCAACACGCCGCGGCACTATGGTTTCCCATTACAGTGCCTGAATTAACCTATGCATACATCACCACAGGACAACTAACAAACGCAGTGGTGTTGATGGGTAAAGATGTCTGCCGCTTGCACCGGAGGTTTCGGGTTAGAACCCCACTGGGGTCACAACCCAGAACCGAAGCTTCTTCATATGTCAGTCAGATTTATTTTCTCAGTCCCAGGCCCTCTAGTATCAATGCAACCCTGGTGATATTGTTGATATAAGTATCATCCCCGCTTCACATACTCTGTCCCGTGTCCCCTGCACTCAATACAGTTCTACTTATAGTGCTACCAATCTTTGATAACACCCTGATTATAACCCAGCCAACAGCTTAGCCTTCAGTGCCCTAAGCACTGAAAACACCGTTTGTAGAAGTAACATCCCCGCCTGAATGAGTCAGCCCCGTGTCCCCTGCTATCATTAATAAGTTGTGGCCACAAGTTAATAAGTTGTGGCCACAAGTTAATAAGTTGAGGCCACAACTTATTAAGTTGAGGCCACAACTTACTAACTTGTGGCCACAAGTTAATAAGTTGAGGCCACAACTTATTAAGTGAGGCCACAACTTACTACTTGTGGCCACAACTTATTAACTTGTGGCCACAGCTTATTAAGTTGAGGCCACAACTTACTAACTTGTGGCCACAACTTACTAACTTGTGGCCACAATATAAATAAAGTGTTGCGGATGTCACCTCTATGCCACCGTAGTTCATACTGTTTAGGTATTGATAAATTACAGTGGAAGGAATATAAAATGTGCTTTAGTTTAGAAGAATAACAACTAGTTGACAGTGAAAGGCCTGTGTTTACTGCAGATGTTACCATTCATCGTAACACTTATATCACCACAAAATAATTCTTACTTTTAACCAAAGCTCCCTATGACCTTGTCTTTTGCCACACTGACCCAAAAATCAATAACGCTAATGTACAACATGACCATGGACAATAAGACTAGCGAAAACTCTTCAAAAAGATTATCCCGACTGTCTAAACTGTATAAAGGGCAAATTCATTTCAGCAAATTAGGCAGGGTACCTAGCTGTAACAGTCACATTCACTAATTTTTTAATTTATGCAATAAGTTAAATGTAACAGAGTTTGTCAACCTTAGAGTCCCAGATTGCAGTAAAACAGATCACAGGTGCAAATCTATCACATAAATCTAGAGCCCCAGACTGCCGTTAATAGATGGGTGCAAATCTGTCGTAAAAACCTAGAGCCCAAGCTTGCCAATACAGATGCCAGGTGCAAATCAATCGTATAAACCCATAACCCAAGCTTGCCATTACAGATGCCAGGTGCAAATCTATTGTATAAACCCAGAACCTAAGCTTGCCATTACGGATGCCAGGTGCAAATCTATCGTATTAACCCAGAACCTAAGCTTGCCATTACAGATGCCAGGTGCAAATTTATTGTATAAACCCATATCCCAAGCTTGCCATTACAGATGCCAGGTGCAAATTTATTGTATAAACCCAGAACCCAAGCTTGCCATTACAGATGCCAGGTGCAAATTTATTGTATAAACCCAGAACCCAAGCTTGCCATTACAGATGCCAGGTGCAAAAACATCGTATAAACCCAGAACCCAAGCTTGCCATTACAGATGCCAGGTGCAAATTTATCGTATAAACCCAGAACCCAAGCTTGCCAATACAGATGCCAGGTGCAAATTTATTGTATAAACCCATATCCCAAGCTTGCTATTACAGATGCCAGGTGCAAATTTATTGTATAAACCCAGAACCCAAGCTTGCCATTACAGATGCCCGAAACCTCCGGTATAAGCGGCAGACATCTTTACCCATCAACACCACTGCGTTTGTTCGTTGTCCTGTGGTGATGTATGCATAGGTTAATTCAAGGACTTTGAGGAAACCATCTAGTTACCCTGCATCCCCGTGAAGTTAGCCCCGTGGCACCTAGTTACCCCGCATCCCCGTGAAGTTAGCCCCGTAGCACCTAGTTACCCCGCATCCCCGTGAAGCAAGCCCGGAGCACTTAGTTACCCCGCAGCCCGCCATGTTATCCCTATGCCACCAAGTCTCAACACGCCTCGTGGCATATGGTTTCCTCAAAGTACCGCTTGAATTAACCTATGCATACATCACCACAGGACAACGAACAAACGCAGTGGTGTTGATGGGTAAAGATGTCTGCCGCTTATACCGGAGGTTTCGGGTTAGAACCCCACTGGGGTCACAACCTGACCGTACCTTCTCATATGTCATCAGTTCTATTTTCTCAGTCCCGTGCCCTCTAGTATCAATGCAACCCTGGTGATATTGTTGATATAAGTATCATCCCCGCTTCACATACTCTGTCCCGTGTCCCCTGCACTCAATACAGTTCTACTTATAGTGCTACCAATCTTTGATAACACCCTGATTAACATGAACTCAGCCCTCAGCCTTGTGCCCTAAGCACTGAAAACACCGTTTGTAGAAGTAACATCCCCGCCTGAATGAGTCAGCCCCGTGTCCCCTGCTATCATTAATAAGTTGTGGCCACAAGTTAATAAGTTGTGGCCACAAGTTAATAAGTTGAGGCCACAACTTATTAAGTTGAGGCCACAACTTACTAACTTGTGGCCACAAGTTAATAAGTTGAGGCCACAACTTATTAAGTTGAGGCCACAACTTACTAACTTGTGGCCACAACTTATTAACTTGTGGCCACAGCTTATTAAGTTGAGGCCACAACTTACTAACTTGTGGCCACAACTTACTAACTTGTGGCCACAATATAAATAAAGTGTTGCGGATGTCACCTCTATGCCACCGTAGTTCATACTGTTTAGGTATTGATAAATTACAGTGGAAGGAATATAAAATGTGCTTTAGTTTAGAAGAATAACAACTAGTTGACAGTGAAAGGCCTGTGTTTACTGCAGATGTTACCATTCATCGTAACACTTATATCACCACAAAATAATTCTTACTTTTAACCAAAGCTCCCTATGACCTTGTCTTTTGCCACACTGACCCACCAAAATCAATAACGCTAATGTACAACATGACCATGGACAATAAGACTAGCGAAAACTCTTCAAAAAGATTATCCCGACTGTCTAAACTGTATAAAGGGCAAATTCATTTCAGCAAATTAGGCAGGGTACCTAGCTGTAACAGTCACATTCACTAATTTTTTAATTTATGCAATAAGTTAAATGTAACAGAGTTTGTCAACCTTAGAGTCCCAGATTGCAGTAAAACAGATCACAGGTGCAAATCTATCACATAAATCTAGAGCCCCAGACTGCCGTTAATAGATGGGTGCAAATCTGTCGTACAAACCTAGAGCCCAAGCTTGCCAATACAGATGCCAGGTGCAAATCAATCGTATAAACCCATAACCCAAGCTTGCCATTACAGATGCCAGGTGCAAATCTATTGTATAAACCCAGAACCTAAGCTTGCCATTACGGATGCCAGGTGCAAATCTATCGTATTAACCCAGAACCTAAGCTTGCCATTACAGATGCCAGGTGCAAATTTATTGTATAAACCCATATCCCAAGCTTGCCATTACAGATGCCAGGTGCAAATTTATTGTATAAACCCAGAACCCAAGCTTGCCATTACAGATGCCAGGTGCAAATTTATTGTATAAACCCAGAACCCAAGCTTGCCATTACAGATGCCAGGTGCAAAAACATCGTATAAACCCAGAACCCAAGCTTGCCATTACAGATGCCAGGTGCAAATTTATCGTATAAACCCAGAACCCAAGCTTGCCAATACAGATGCCAGGTGCAAATTTATTGTATAAACCCATATCCCAAGCTTGCTATTACAGATGCCAGGTGCAAATTTATTGTATAAACCCAGAACCCAAGCTTGCCATTACAGATGCCAGGTGCAAATTTATCGTATAAACCCAGAACCCAAGCTTGCCATTACAGATGCCAGGTGCAAATTTATCGTATAAACCCAGAACCCAAGCTTGCCATTACAGATGCCAGGTGCAAATTTATTGTATAAACCCATATCCCAAGCTTGCTATTACAGATGCCAGGTGCAAATTTATTGTATAAACCCAGAACCCAAGCTTGCCATTACAGATGCCAGGTGCAAATTTATCGTATAAACCCAGAACCCAAGCTTGCCATTACAGATGCCAGGTGCAAATTTATTGTATAAACCCATATCCCAAGCTTGCTATTACAGATGCCAGGTGCAAATTTATCGTATAAACCCAGAACCCAAGCTTGCCATTACAGATGCCAGGTGCAAATTTATTGTATAAACCCATATCCCAAGCTTGCTATTACAGATGCCAGGTGCAAATTTATTGTATAAACCCATATCCCAAGCTTGCCATTACAGATGCCAGGTGCAAATTTATTGTATAAACCCATATCCCAAGCTTGCTATTACAGATGCCAATGCAAATCTACAGTATAAACCTAGAGCCCAGACTGCCCTTTACAGAGGACTCTTTACAGAGGACTGGTGCAAATCTAACATGTTTAAACCAAGAACCCAACACCATTACAGATGCCAGGTGCAAACACAACGTATAAACCTAGAGCCCCAGATTGCCATTACAGAAAACAGGTGCAATTCTAACATGTATAAACTTAGAGCCCCAGATTGCCATTGCAGATGGCAGGCCTGGTACAAATCCAACGCTTAAAGCATTCACAAGCGTTCACACAATCATGTGTACCTATAAAATTTCACAACAGAATAAATATCCACAGCATTAGGAAACAACTGACAATTTTCAAACTTTTCCCCACATTCATTATTTATAATCAATACAAACGAGTCAATTAAGTAAACAGCTGCAAACATCATTTCAGTGTTTCTATTGAAACTAATTCAACAATACAATATGTAAACAATTAAATACGAATAAAACTTCACTATCAATCCAATACGAACAAAATCAATAAAAACAAATTGATCAAGTCACAAACACACTGGCCAAGTTTTCTTTGGGCATCCTAAACCTTGAGGGGAATGTCCCCAAACTTGAAAATGAAACTAAATTCCATGCATAATGGCGGGATCAGCTTACAGGGAGAGTTGGAAAAAATAGCCTCTGATACTTGCAAAACTTGTTCTCATTTTCAACTGAGGCTGACCCCTATCAACTTCCCTTCTCTGATTCCTGGAAAAAAACTAAGGGTTCAGTAATCCCTACAAAAACCTAGAGAGCTAAAATGTGATCAAAATATACTGTGCAAAGCTGAATGAGAATCGTATAATATATTCCTTTCTTTCCGATCTATATAAATATATTGAATTTTTTGCAAAATCTGATTTTAATCGAACTATGTAAGTTAAATAGAGAGGAACAACACGTCAAGACCAGGGTAAATTGACTCTAATTTTAACAATCTATCGGTTTCGGTCTAGGAAGGATGGAAAACCTGATTTTGTATAAATTACGCACATCAGACAGACTATGAAAGGAATAGTCTAATATACCAGAAAAAAAACAGATACCATAGGCCCCAATAAGGTAATAAATTTTTCATGGTTGGCATAGATGATGGCTAAACCATATCAAAAAAGAATTTGCCAAGTACCATGTGACATCTGCAGGCTCATCCCAAAGTCTGTGTCAATGCCAGTAATTGTCCGGCGTGCCTGAATCCATCAAATAAAAACAAAAACATTTCCGAGTAACCTAATAAACTGTCTGTCATTCTTCACCATTATTTTTGACATCATATACAGTAATGTGCAAAAACCAAAAAGCTGTACTCAAACATGTAATGGTATTTTTACACCTCAGGAATTCTCCCGAGGCTTGTAAACGTTTGAATTATTTATATCAACCAATGAAATGGCTGAAGTTACACGGAAAGTAACACCGTTCTAGGCTGTGTAAATGCATCAAGAGTTCCTTGCCAGTATGGATCAGAAATAATAGGGCTCCCTTGAGTTTTACTTGATGTGTTGATACACAAATATTCAATAAATATAAATTATTCAACGGCAGCAGAATACAGTTTTCACATCCCCGGAGAAAACCATTGGCATATCCTAAAATACCTTAAATTTTCATGGGACCATATCTAACAGATAAATCGGTCCTTTTGGATCACTGAAAATCAGTTAGTCCATCAATTATGTAAATATTGCCTTCAAAGGGAAAACATTGACCCAGATTTTGACGGAACTAAATCAGATGTGCCAACTGGTCAATTGCAGGAAGTAAAACAGCGTTGAATTCCTTGGAGGAAACGTAAAAATCTGTAGCACTAAATCAACTAAGTCTATCAATTATGCAAATATTGTCTACAAATGAAAATACGATTATGGAATATTATGACAGTTCAGCGGAAACATCACTAATGATTCCACGGGGACATCTGTTGTACATCATTATTATCGTACCCCTTCCTATGAACTGATGGAGAAGTACCGTTATGTAGATACAATGAAGACTCACAGAATTGACATTATCCTACATGTTTTAAGGGGCGGAGAAAAGGAAAAGTTTAATCTGATCAATTAGAATTCCCTCATTATACTGAAAAGCACTATTTTTTTAATACTGTTGATGAATCAGAAGAATAGCCAATCAAAATGCTGAATGTACTGGAAAGTAGTGGAGTCTTATTGTTGATAACACAGTGAACACTTTAATACACATGTGTAACAAATCCTTTTGAACCTTTTAAATAAGTTCCTTACTTTTAGGATAACTTGTACCCATCAATATCCATATGGTTTTTCATATAAAATATAGAAAGAACAAAAATCAGGCAAAGAAAATTTGTTCCTTACATTCTGAATTACCCTGTCCGTAGTTCTTTCATACAGAGTTTGCTGTAGTGTTGTTTTTTATTTGATTTATATTAAATTTCATAAAGGGTCGTCCATGAGAGCAGATATATCAAGCTTATTTTCCTGGATGAGACCCCGGCATGTCTTCTACCATGCCTATACTTAATATTTTTCCGAGTCCAAAAAAGTAGAGATTTACCTGAGTGCAATTTCCAGTCAGTTTTAGCCTGCGTGAATTTGATAAGTTGCCAAAAAGTAGTTCAGTCGTGGTGACCAAGCTGTACTGTTTTATTTAGCTCACAACCATTTTATATGTAAATTACCAAAGGCAACTTAAGAAATAATCTCCTGAAGACTGTAAAACATGTCAAAACTTGCTAACTGTGGTCATGTGAAATCAGCTATTACATTTTGCTTGTATGTCATGTTTAATCAGGATTGACCTTTTGCTTGTTGGTCATGTGGAGTCAGCATTGACCTTTGTTTGTTGGTCATGTAGAATCTACATTGACCTTTGTTTGTTGGTCATGTGGAATCAGCATTGACGTTTGCTTGTTGGTCAAGTGGAATCAGCATTGACCTTTGTTTGTTGGTCGTGTGAAATCTGCATTGACCTTTGTTTGTTGGTCATGTGAAATCTCCATTGACCTTTGTTTGTTGTTCATGTGAAATCTGCATTGACCTTTGTTTGTTAGTCATGTGGAATCCGCATTGACCTTTGTTTCTTGGTCATGTGGTGTCAGCATTGACGTTTGCTCATTGGTCATGTGGAATCAGCATTGACCTTTGTTAGTTGGTCATGTGGAATCAGATGGTCCTTTGTTAGTTGGTCATGTGGAATCAGCATTGTCCTTTGTTTGTTGGTCATGTGGAATCAGCATTGACCTTTGTTTGTTGGACATGTCGAATCAGCATTGACCTTTGCTCGTTTCTTGTATGTATGTCATTAGCATTTACTGTATTTAAGCAGTCATGTGTTATAATTCACTTTTGCTGTTTAGTATTATCAAAATAATTTCAAACCTACGGTGCCCTGGGTGACATGTGAGCATGGAATGATTTTTTAGTCAAAAGTGGAATCAGATGTAAACATTGTTTTTCATTGAAAAAGCAGAAACGTTTGTTAAAATGATTCATGTTGAAAAATCAGATTGTTTTTGTTAGTTGGTATGTGGAATCAGCAGGACCTTTTTGAAAGATTTAAAGATTAAAATTTTTAAGGACATGTGAATCAACATTAACACTTAGCTTTTGTTGTAAGTCAAAATGCGGAAATAGCATTTAGATATTTAAGCAGTCATATGTTATAATTCACTTTTGCTTTTAAAATTATCAAAATAATCTCAAACTTAAATTTGGCTTTATATCGAATATTTTAGTTCCAAAGAACAAGTTACAGCTTCTAAATTGAGGTTGAAAGCTCTTTCATTTTTTAGGCAATATGTTAAATCAGTACTTAATTTAAAAAGATAAATCAGTACTTCGTAAAGACTCCCCTTTCCTTAAGGCAATAAAAATAACCTTTTAAGAATAAGAGAAATCCTTACTATGTAAAAGGGCAAAATTTCCCTTTTAAGCAAAAAGATAAATCAGTTCTTTATAAAGATCCCTTCCCTTTAAGAATAAGATAAATCGACTCTTAAAATTCTCCCTTTCCAAAAGGCAAAAAAGTTAATCATTAAATATTTTGGGGGGGGGGGGGGGGGGGGGGCTAAGGCCTTCGAAATGAATGTAAGGGGAATGACTTTTATGGCAAAAGACAGAAATGTTGCTTCTGCAAAACGTCGTTATTTCCCTTTGTGGCAATAGATAAATCAGATTCTGTTGATTTGCCCAAACTTTTTAGGCTTATTTAAATCAGCATTTCTGAAATCTTATTTGCCCCTTCCCTTTGTGGCAATCTGATAAATCCGTACTTCTGTAAGATTTCTTTCAGCAATATGATTTTGAGGCAATATGATAAATCAGCACTCTGTAAAGTTCCTTTTTTAGCAAAGATAAATCGCTTCTGTAAAGACCCCTCCTTTAAGGATAGATAAATCAGCACTTGGGGGGGGGGGGGGGGGGGGGGGGGGGGGGGGGGGGGGGGGGGGGGGGGGGGGGGGGGGGGGGCTGTAAAATGGAATCAGCCTTTCGCTTTGAGGCAATAGATAAATAGCATTTCTTTAAAGAAAATGACCTTTGCTTTAAGGCAATATGATAAATTAGCACTTCGGTAAAGCGATATGTTATTTACTATAAAGCAGATGTGTTTTTTGAGGAAAATAAGTTTCGAACTTAAGATTTGGCTTTATATCAAATGTGTTAATCAGTTACGGTAAATAAAAAAAAGCATCACATGTCCTTTCACGGGCACTAGTACAAACCTAAATTTGACTTTATATCCTTTAATATATAAATCAGCACTCAAAGATTCGGCTTCCCTTTATAGTTGATAATCGCCTCTTTTCCATTTGAGGCAATATGATAAATCAGTACTTCTGTAAGGATTCGCCCCTTTCCCTTTAAGGCAATATGATAAATCAGTACTTCTGTAAGGATTCGCCCCTTTCCCTTTAAGGCAATATGATAAATCAGTACTTCTGTAAGGATTCGCCCCTTTCCCTTTGAGGCAATATGATAAATCAGCACTTCTGTAAGGATTCGCCCCTTTCCTTTGAGGCAATATGATAAATCAGCACTTCTGTAAGGATTCGCCCCTTTCCCTTTAAGGCAATATGATAAATCAGCACCTCTGTAAGGATTCGCCCCTTTCCCTTTGAGGCAATCTGATAAATCAGCACTTCTGTAAGGATTCGCCCCTTTCCCTTTAAGGCAATATGATAAATCAGCACCTCTGTAAGAATTCGCCCCTTTCCCTTTAAGGCAATATGATAAATCAGTACTTCTGTAAGGATTCGCCCCTTTCCCTTTAAGGCAATATGATAAATCAGTACTTCTGTAAAGATTCGCCCCTTTCCCTATATAAGGCAATATGATAAATCAGCACTTCTGTAAGGATTCCGTTTGATCAATTACAAATTCCTAGACAAGAAAACTAATTTTGAAAGAATTTATGACATGTAATTAATCAAAGTATTTCAAGACAAAACAAAAATAAGTAACCATATTCTGACAACCGCAATTATTGTTACAAAAATAGAATTAATTGTATTATTAATACAGCATCTCAGACATATGTTTCTTGTTTGGTTTATTGCATATCAAATTTATTGTACTGTCTGGTAGAAATTACATCAATTTGTAAAATGACAAAATAACTGAACACAGGTGAAACTGAGATGCAAAAAGTTGAAAGAAGGACTGTTCAGCGAATTCAGGATGGCAGTAATTGGTGACAGGCACTACACAGGTTGTATCAGTTAACAGTGATAATTACTGGTGTTTTCTTTATAAACATGTTAGTACAGTTTTTAAATACAGTAACATCTAACATCTTTTTAAGGTGTCTGCTGCTCATCTCGGAGGTTATGGGTTCGAGCCCCACTAGGGTCATGTCTGTACCTTGATACCAGTACTTGTTTTTTCAAGAGCAGACTTGAGAGTGAACACAAAACTAACACAAAAATACATCATTAGCATAGTCGCTTGGTCCTTGTGACAGAAAATGTACAATAGAAAACCTGGTTTAACTAGAACTATCACACTGAAGGTGATGTATATCCCTCGAACACCCCACTGACACAATATTTAAAATTCATGTAATTTGATCGTTGATTATTGGACCTGCACAACTTAAGGCTTCTGTGAAGTATAATTAAATTTTGACCATCGGGTTTGGAGATTAAGAGCACAAGATTTTACTATCTCAAAATTCTGTGACCTTTGATCTAGTGACCCGAAACATGGACCATGCACAACTAGGCATGGTGGTTATCACTTCTATAAAATATTATTAAATTCTGACCAGGCGTTTTGGAGATTTCGCGTCTACAAGATTTTACTATCTTGAGCCCCTGTCACCTTGACCTTTAACCTAGTGACCCGAAACATCAACTATGCACAATTAAGCATTGCACTTATCACTTCTGTGAGGCATCAGGGGGTTTTTGAGATTTAGCAACCACAAGATTTTACCATCTTGAAACCCAGTCACCTTCACCTTTGACCTAGAGACCCAAAACTTGGACCATGCACAACTAACTTGTGTGAAGTATCATTAAATTCTGACCAGGGATATTGGAGATCTAGTGTCCACAAGATTCTGTCTACAGACTGACAGACAGACAAGCTGAATCCAGTATATACCCCCCCCCCAACACTCTGTGAAGTGGGGGGGGGGAATTAGGTAATTAATTAATTAATAATAACGATAATTAATTGAGAGGTACATTGCCTTCATTGGTATCAACAAGTGGTCCTGAAGGATGCCATATCAGACAGGTATCACTGTACTATACACTATAGCTATCAACATTCAACCAACTGCATCTGTGACAACTATGTCAGGTGCATTCAACAAAAACAATCCTTGATGCTTATTGTTAGCAACTGTTTTACACTGTCCTAGCATTCCATTGTACACTGCCTATGAATATTTTGTTGCACACTATTTCTACAACAGGTAATCTGTACACTTCCCATTAAAAGACCATGTCCAAAGATTTTCCTCTACAGTCAATGAAACACTGCATTAAAGTCCCAGGATCACTTTGAATGTAATGATACTGAATAATAATTTTACTGATAGGATAATGATAAAACCATGTTCTATTCACTCTAGATGCCTTTCTTTCTGTTAAAGTCGTTGTAAATATGTTTCTTGATTCAAAAAGCAAAGTTAGGAATGTTTTTGGTGCAAATAAAGCTAATTTCCGCTTGTTAGACACATTTCTTGGTAAATTAAGAGCTGCTTGTAATTGTGCTCCTGGGACTTTAAACTGTCCTACAGAGCAAGACTGACGAGTACTGTCAGAGAAGAACAGGTCTGAACCAATATTTTGAATGAATGCTATAATGAAAGGGAACAAATAATATCACATTAACTATAATATTATGATAAAAGGTTCAATACAGTGACATTCTGTTCTTGAACCTACCCATTACTACAATAAGAGGTTTTCCTTTTTTCCTATTTCAACAGTACTTCAGTTATTTACAGTTTTTACAGTTTATCTAACCATCCTTCCTATAAACAACCAGTAATATAACCCTATCCTCTTTTAAAAGACTGCCAACTTTGTCACACAGCAAGTCAATGGGCAAAAAATAAATAAATGTTACAGTCATGACTAACATGTACTACATCATCTTTTTTTTTTTTAATTCTCGAAAAAAAATCATTTACTACAGTATCATAAAAACGCCTAACATTTATAATGGACTCTTTCATTGTTTTGATAAAGCTCAAATGTTATGGTTACTTTGAGCTTAGGTCAATGCTAAAAATCTTTAGAACTGTACTGATTTAACAAATGATTAAAAAAAAAAACAAGCTGCCAAAATATCTGGCAACAAGACCATTAATTCATCCAGTCATCAGGGAATGTTTACATTACACCCTAGTGCAGTATAGTTGACCATCACAAGATCAATGGAGTGATAGATACTTGGAGCTTGATGCCTACCAGCAATACCCACAGTTCCAATTAATCATAAAACATACTTTTTCGATGATAACTATTCTATTTATCTTGCGTCACAATGAAACAAATTGCTGTACGCTTTCAACCCAACAATTTCTTGCTTACTCTCCGATAAACCAAGACTTTGCCAGGAGGTTATTGGTATAAAATTGCACCAAATTCCCCTTTCCCACATTCACATTTTCCCAGTAGAGTAAACATGTCAGTATCTTATAAGGGAACCTTCCTGTGAAGTTTATTTCAATGCCGTCAATGGGTTGGTGAGAAACAGACCTAAACAGAGTGGTTAAATATTATATCATATACAACTGGACTAAAATAAATCAAAATATACCTCTATGACAAATCAGCAAGCCCTAATATAATGATAACAATGAAGTCTTGCTTTTGATAGAGATGCTTCCAAAGAAGAGATGCTTCCAAAGAAGACTAGATTTTTAAATTAAGTTGCACAGGTGGGAATAATCAAAGATAATTCAGTTTGATGGGGTAATTTGTGACAATGCTTCAAACATCCATACTTTTCTTTCATATCAAAGATTAACTTCTATTTTAAAGCAAACAAAGGTATTCCAAAGTCCAAATCATATCAAAGATTAACTTCTATTTTTAAAGAAAACAAAGGTATTCCAAAGTCCAAATCAAACTCTGTCATCACAGTTTGTGTTCAATTATTGGACTGACACTTTCACACCTTTCTGTCTTCACGCACCACATGTTGCAATGTGTCAAAGGCCGAAGACTGAGATAAACAAACATGATTTTCAATACATGTACAATGTATTGCCTTTCCTTCCCCCTTTTGCATATACAAATTTTTTTTTGATGATCGGTTACCACTTTTCTAACTGGTTCTTGGTTCCTTTAGTCGGTTAACCGGTTAATCGTTTACATACAAAGTTGTAACCTATGTACTATACAAACAATGTGTGTTCTTAGAATGAACAGTATTGTATAACCAGCTTTTCCTCTTATAGAATTTTAATACAACCTGGCAGTTACGATCAATAAAGTAATTATTTCCCCATTCTGCAGTATCAATTTAAATAGAAGATGGAAACCAATTCTCATGCTAAAAAAAAACGTGACCACCTCAAAATATTTCCTCTCTTGTGAATCTGCTATCTCATAATGCATATAATGAGGCCATAGAATTAATTACTACAAAATGTCATTAAGCAATGGTTCCAACTGACATAAACTCATATTTCAGCTGCAGTAAATTCATTTAACTGAAATTTTGGATAGTTTATACTATTTTATTTACTCTCGATTGCGAAACAAGTTCTTACAACTTATATTAATCACTCTCAAGACTCATTCCAGATGGAATCAACCTCAAAGAGAGAGAGGCAATTTGGAATTATTTGTGTTTTGCCTAAAGACACTACAGATATGGCGATAGTATGGATCGAACCCGGGGCCCTTCGATCCCAAGGCGAACGCGCTACCATTGCGCCATGGCTGCTTCCAAATTTTGGTGTTTTAAGTCTACTTAACTTAGTGTCTAACCGGTACTGTTATTCTAATCTTGTTGTTATTGTTATCTTTTACCGAGGGGGATGCAAAAGTATCATGCAGGAAACTGTGGATGAGGTTACTTACCATATTTATCCTTAACATTAAAGTTAAAGCCACTCTATGCTTTTCTTACAACATGGCTGCCCCACATACTTGAGTCCCAAAATGTTGTTCAAAGCACTCTTCCAATGTAGCATGTTTTTATTAGTACTAAGGGAAAAACATCCAAGTTTCAAGAATAATAATAGTGAGAACTATGTCAAAAAGCATTTTTCCAATATGGCCTTCCTTATACATTGTAAATGACATTTATTTGTGGGTCACACAATACTCTCTGAATGTCACTGGATAAACAAGAACTACAATGACATAATAATTATTTTTATACCCCTTGAAATGGGGATTTGACATCAAAGTTTGAACTTGGTCTTTAGCATCTGCACAGTCTGATCATGATCTGCACTGTTCTCTATTAAATCAGTAAATTTTCAGTGAACACCCCTGAGAAGAACCAGTGGTATTGTCCAATTTGACTGATGGACAAGTCCATTCAAAAATTTTGAGGGGTGAAATTTACAAGGGTAAAGGTTGAAAAGTTGCAACAGTGATCATTGTGGTACCATTATGGCTAAATGAATGCAGTTTTACTGGAAGAAGACTGGTAAATGCATGATTTGAATTAGTAATACATTTGCACTCAAGAAACCAAACAAAACAAGAACGAAACACTAAAACCAAAATATTTACATTCTTTTAGAACAGGTCTTACCTCATACTCCTTTGAAAGCAACAAAAAATGTTCACTGCTATAATACAAACTACAACAAGATTACTTAATAGCCGAGTGTCAAAAATTTATTGGATCAAAGTCATAGACTTTTAGCAATTAGGTGAGCAAAGCACCTGCTTCATTCAATCAAGAATGTTTGATAGAAACCACAAGATATACTGAAATGTCTACTGATGTAATATCTTACGCTTAATAATCAATTTTACGTACATCATTATTAGTATTATCATTAATATTATCATTATTATTATCTGCTCGTATATTTTATGATGTAATCATGCATGGCATCCTGGCTGCCTTCTGATATTCCAGTCTGTTTACAGCACATTAAGTCTTACTTTTTCTGTCCCCTAATTTCTTCAGTCGTCTTTTCCTCACATTCTCTGGCAGGATCCTCTGGTCCCTGAAATACAGTAACAATATACAGTCAAACCTGTCAACAAAGACCACTGTCTGGATGAATAGTACACTGTGATCTCCTTGCTGGTCTTTATTCACAAATCGGTCTTTATTCGGAGGTAGTTTTTAAAGTCCAAGGATCATATTTACAAGTAGCTCTCATTTTATCAAGAAAGATGTCTTACTGACAGAAATGGCCTTTGTTTGTACCATAAACGTTCTTAACTTTGCTTTTGAAATTGATAAATTCATATTAGAAACATAGCGCAGTATTTTTTCAATGATATTGCAAAAACAAGAGGGCCATGATGGCCCTATATCGCTCACCTGACTACCATTGGCTATAATAAAAGGGGTCATGATTCTAACATAATTTGTAGAGGTCCACTACACAATGCTAAGCAACATTTCAAATATCTATTATCTGATGTCAGCCTCATGTTTTTTTTCCCTATATAAGCCTATGTGAAATCAAGTGCTTTCCCCCTTCCCGGCATACATGCCGTTTAGGGTTGGATCATTAACGGGAGATTTGTGAAAAATCGCCGGGTTTTTGGACATCACAACGGGGTAAAAAAACGGGGGAGTCCTACGTCATGACATGCATTATGTTTATTCAACTTAATGTAAACACATGCAGTCGCCATTTTAAGCACATTTAAACCTTGATTCTCAATTTCTCATATGCAAAATTATTACTCAAACAAAATTCTGGATTTTAATGAAACAAGAATAATGTCGTATTACGTTTTATCTGGATAAAAAGCAAAACAAAACAAACAAAAGCAACAATTTTATTTCTTTCAATTGGCGGTACATAATCTTTAATCAACTAGTACATTAAAAGTATCATATAATCATATTTAATAATCCTGACCAAGGTCTTTCAAATAGTATGGTCCAAATGCATAATATCGATAAATAACGCCCTAGGCTCACTGACAAACATCCGTGCGATTTTGGAAAAAGAAGAAATATTGGAACTTTATATCTAGTATATCTCGATATTTTACCAATCAATTTGAACAACAAAGAGATCCTTAATACAATATATACTATTTGAAAGACCTTGTCCTGACGTGTCATCTTGTTGCAAACATCAATTCGCTATCAGGCGCAAAGTATTACGCCTGGCAATGACCAGATGTTACTGACAATTAACAGTAATGAGCGTAATAAAGAGCCGACTTTGCAACACCTAATCAACCAATTATCGATCTCGCGTGTCAAGGTTTTGACTTTGTATATTCAAACTTGGACTTAAGTGGGTATTTAACGAATTTTATGGATTTTCTTTTCTTTCAAGACAAAATTTTGATTTATCGGGAGATTTGGATGTTTTTGCGAGCTTCGCCGGGGTAAGGGTCTAAATATCGGGAGAACCCGGCGAGTAACGGGAGAACGGCATGTATGCTTCCCGGGAAGGGTTAATTTTGACCAGGGGGTCATGATTTAAACAATCTTGGTAAAGGTCCACTAGACAATGCTACATGCCAAATATCTCAGCTCTAGGCCTTGTGGTTTTAGAGAAGAAGATTTCTAAAGTTTTTCCTAAATAAGCTTATATAAAACCAAGTGACCCCCCTGGCCCCAGGAACATCCCTGCAAAGTTTCATCAAAATTGGCCCAGTGGTTTCAGAGGAGATGTCGTTTGAAGCAAATGGTGGACGGACAGACGACGTACCCCGGACGGAAAGCGATCCTAATAGCTCACTCTGGAACTTTGTGCCAGGTGAGCTAACAAGAGGGTCATGATGGCCCTATATCGCTTACCTGAATACCAGTCCACTTGCCTAATGGGCGTGGTTAATTTTGACCAAAGAGGCATGATTTGAACAAAGTAGGTGGAAGACCACAAGACAATGTTACATACCAAATAGGTTTTCCTCTATACATCTTTGTAAAACAAGTGACCTCTTTGGCAGGGCCAATACTGACCCCAGGGGTATGATTTTAACAAACTTTCAAGACGTCTACTAGGTAATGCTACATGCTAAATACCTAAGCTCTTAGGCCCTGTGGTTTCAGAGAAAAAGATTTTTTAAGTTTTTCCTGTATAATCTTATGTAAAATCAAGTGACCCCCTGGAGGGGTCAATTTTGACCTGGGGGTCATAATTTGAACAATCTTAGTTGAGGTCAACTTGGCATTTCTAAATGCCAAGTATCTAATCTCAGGTCTTGTGGTTTCAGAGAAGAAGATTTCTAAAGTTTTTCCTATATAAGCCTATGTAAAACCAAGTGACCCCCAGGCGGGGTCAATTTTGACCCGGGGGTCATAATTTGAACAATCTTGGTAGAGGTCCACAAGACAATGCCACATGCTAAATATCTAAGCTCTCGGCCTTGCGGTTTTAGAGAAGAAGATTTTTGACTAGTCTGAAATCTTTTGCTGCTGATTGGTTTAAATGAATTTAGTTCTTGCCTATCAGATGCACACGATCTGAGTTATTTCAGGTAAAATTTTAGTACTATTGCACAGACTGCTGCAATTGACACCGGGACATTAAATAAGAAAAATCTTGCTTAAGGTACTAATCTGACTATTTTTCCTGATAATGCAAGGGAAAATATCTGCTCAAAATGGCAACTTTTGATTTACAGCAGTTATCTTTCCAGAAACCGACGCCTGTCTGTTTGTAATTTTGAGTTGTTTCTTCAAAGCATCAAAAAAAGTGATTCATGACTTACCAAACTTTAATATTTTTTACAAAAATTTGGCTATGCAGACATGCTTTCCGTGCTATTTATATTAACAATTTAAATAGCGGGTGTAACAAAGCTTAAAGTCGTTAGGGTGTTTACTCCAGACAGACAGGTCCAGGGTTCGAATCCCAGCCTGAGCCTGTGGTGTGTCATTGGGCAAAAACACTTCTACAACACATGTCTCATTCTGCCCGGCTGTAAATGGGTAGCAGTGATGAAAAACTCACTGCCTCTCTCTCACAATTGTGACAACATCTGGAATGAGTGTTCAAGAGTGATTCAATAAGCTACAGAGCTTTCTTTGTAATAAAACTAAAAGAAATTTGTATAAACTAAAGTTTTAAAGGAATGCACTCAATTTGTTGTAAAATAATTACCAAAAATACCTACCAAAAATACATAAAGCTGGCAAGAGAGAGGCCAAAGATGAAGCAAATGGAACAAATGATGAGCCACTTTATGGTTTCCGTGTTATCTTCTGCTGCGCTTGTGTCATCATTTGGGGCACCCGTCACATTACCTTCTGGATAAGCTGCAAAAACAAATCAATACCCAGATGCATATCTGCTAAATGATAGATGCCCACGGTCAGCATGTGGAGCCTGCCAACTGCAATGGATTGCAGGGGATAAGGTCTTGTAGGTGAAACGCTGTCTCATTGTGCTGAACTATTGTCCCAAGCCGATTCAAAATCTTTCAATGCATGAGGAAGCGACAGCCAGGTCAAAATCTTTGAGATTGTTGGACGTGCACACATACACTGAACCGCCGAAGTGACAACTTTGTTCAGCCAATGTCAGCGGGCTTGACAAAAATATGTTCTTCTGACATGACCCATGTTAAAGAATAAGGAAAAGAGCATAAAAGTCTTTCAGTATCCCCTTATAAAGACCAGAATATTTTGCCTAATAAACATCCCACAGATATCTTCAAAACGTTTGCTTTAATATATTTATCGGAGGAAAAACACATGACTTTTTTCTAATGCTACTAAGTTGCTAAAACTAGCTACTTTTTCATTTGCAGTCTGTTTACGCTTTCAAGAACAGTTAATCCATAATAGCTTCTTTATTCTCAATTGCATAAACAAGTTTTTACAACTTTAGATTAATCACTTGAGATTCACTCCATCACAGAGAGAGAAGCAATGTGGAATTAACATGTCTTGCCTAAGGACACTATCCCTATGGCAGTGGGGGATTTATCTTGAAACCTTCCAATTAAGAGGGAAATGCACTACTGTTGCCCCAAGGCAACTTCTTCAAGAACAATTAAATTGTTATGTAGAATCATTATACTTCATCACCTCACCACTAATGGAATAAAGTGTAGATGATACAAAATCAGAAATTAAAATGTCCACTACTTGCAGTAAATTGGGTAATATTCGCAAAGATTTCATTTTGGCAAATTTCCAACTTCACCAATTTAAAAATCTTGTAAAAGATTTATTTCACATAGGTTTACATGAGAGAATTTTTAAATAAGTCTGTCTGCTCAAAACTCACAAAATCTTTTGACACATGAAAATTACCCAAATTACACCAATTTTTCTACAATTATAGTTCACTAGTTTTCAAACAGGTCTTTAATCTCTGACACCAGTTTAACATCTCTTACCCACCTGTTGTCAGGTTCCACAACTCTTGAAGCACAGCCTCATTTATGCTGGAATTTGCCTCCCCTTGAGCAGTTTTTGGTGCCATCAGTTTTTGTGTCTTTCCACATCAACTTAGAGATTACCCTGACTCACTGACCACTTGCCTCAAGCAGTGGTTAATGGCACAAATCAGAAATCGTAATTATTTACACAAATATCTAATTCGGTACTAGTGAAATCATAAATGCAAAATCATTGCCTCCAAAATCCTCCATTTTTTAACTTTCCAACCTTTATTATCTTCACTTTTTGTATTCCAATTTTAAAAATGTTTTAAACATAGTGCTTGTATGTTTCCTAAATTTCTTTCATTTGCATATCCCAGAAAGTTACTTGCATAATTATGTACTTCTACACAAAAAAACAATTTAATTCCATTTATAGTTTAAAACCTTCCATTTATACTTTTTTTGCACAACATTACAACACCTGTTACATCGTCTGAATAGTAAATCTTTATACAAGCTACTATTTGACAAATGAAGTTGTTGTCTGTATGTCTGTATAATAAATGATATAAAGTAGAGCTGCATACAGAATAAATTTAGTAATTTATAGTAATTTTATGTGAAATTGTTTCCTTTTGTTATCAGGTTATATCACTTTGCTTTCAGTCCTACATCAGATAAAGGGACCAGACTAGTTTAACAGGTTTATAATACTTCAATTAGCTGCAATCTATTGTTAAGGAGATGTCTTTGGTTTAAATCTCCCTTAGGCTTCATTCTACATCAAAAAATATATAAACAAACTTTTTAGTCTGTCAGCTGGATAAACTTCTTTCATTTTTACCCTGCTAAGTTTCAATAAAAGATCGTTCAACTGGCCAATATTTCAATTTTGAAAGTAAAATTATTTGTTAGAAGGGATGCATACTGGCATTCAGTCCTTATCAGTACATTTTTTTCTATTTTGTGATTATCTGCCCACTTATTTCTATTATCAATTCCCTCCCTATCCTGCCAAAAATGATGATTTGGTGGCAAAGGCTAGAAGGGTTGTTCAATGAAAATTTACTAAGAGAATAGATAAGATCATGATCAGACTGCATGGCTGTGTGATGTGCAGGCTGATCATGATCTGCACTGGTCTCAAAGACACAATATTTTGGAACAAGCATTGTAAGAATTAAAAACCACCACAGAAATTTTCAAAATATGTTTACTATCTTTTTTATTACCTTTGCACTTGAACAAAATTCACTAAACACAAAAAAACTAAAATGTCTTTGAAGGAACAAATTAAAACTCAACATCTATATTTCTTGTAAAAATGACCTAGCTTGTTTATATTAGTTTTATTACAATGTATATCCTTTCTAAAGACTTTTTCTAACTATAATTAAAAAATTTGTTATAAATCTTTTAAAGGAAAAACTATGATTTTAAGAACGTCTCCCCATAACATACTTGCACAAGTAAATTTCTCACCTTGCATTTTACCACTTTCCAAACTGTCAAATACCATATACCACCTGGACAACACAAATGCAATATATCATCTCTCAACACTGAAAATATGTGACAAACATTATGTCAAATATTAAATGTATGCCAAAATAACATTATGTAATAATAAATAACAGTATGTAATAATAAATAACATACGATACTTCCAACACATTACAAACTTAATGCATTTAAGCACCTTTAATTGAACGAAAATATCAACCTTAAACCGAGATCCATTTAAACCTGCCAGCTCAGGTCAGTAGCACAGCTCAAACCCATGACTCTCAGCCAATCAGAGGTTTAAGAGATTACAAGTCAGCAATCTAACCACTCCACTATAGATGCACGTCATCAATGTTAAAGGATAAAAACAAGACTGTAAAGTCCTTACCTTGTAACCTGACTTAACCTACATACTTGTGACAAGCAATTTAACACAGAGTCAATCTGTATGATTAACATTTGTGTCACGCTATTTCAAATCAAGTATGTCGGTGCAGGAGCTACAAAATGGACTCAAAATTAAGTTACATGACTTTTGATTTTGACATTGAACCAAGACAGCGGAGATATACATTTTGCATAACATATTGATATGGTGATCATTTGAGAAAAGTTTCATGACAATCCTTCATGGGGCTTTAGGGATATATTCTCATGACCTTTGAACTAACATCCCTTTCCTACATTACCTGTACATAACCTAAGGAAGTTATACAGTAGCTGAATATGATAATCAGAAGCCCAGTCATGTTCATTGACCCCTGCTGTGAAAATGCATGGCTGGCCTGTGGTGAATATCTCACATTCCTGTTCAATTGTCTTTAATTGTAACATTGACCTGAAGTTGGCACAGTTTGAACATATATTCTGCATGTCTTGTTAATAATCTAAACATCTGACCCAAGTTTCATGTGAATTTTTAAAAAAGGTTTAGGAGATAGTCTTGTGACCTTTGACTCCTAAATATGACCTTGACTTGGTCTCAATGACCAATCTTTCCTGAACATTCTTAAAGCGGTTTTGGAACACGAGTTCTGCATGTTGTTTTAATGAGATGAACATTTGACCAAAGTTTCATGAAAATCATTCAAGGGGTTAAAGCAATATGGAATGGACACAAAAAATGAATGACTTCTAAGCTTAACCTTGAGCTGAATGGGTTGGAACATTGGTCATCTTAATGAGATAAACATTTTGAGACCAAAATGCTTCAAAGAGTATAGGAGATACGGAGTGGACACATATAAAACTAATGACCCCTAAATGTGACCTTGACGTTGGCCATGCCTTGACAAGATGAACATTTGACAATAGTTTCATTAAAATCCTTCGATGGGTTTTAAAGATATGGAGCAGACATGGAAAACCAATGACCCACAAGCGTGACCTTAACCTTACAGGTTGAATCATTCATTCTGCATGTCTCCTTTATAAGATGAACATTTGCCCAAAGTTTCATGAAAATCCTTCACAGGGTATAGCAGATATGGATTAGATAATAAAAAAAACAGTTACCCCATAGTGTGATCTTGACCTTGGCCAAGCCTACTTATTGAGTTCAAATGTTTGCCCATTTTTTGGATCTAATATTTCTATAGTTGTCAAACCTCAAAAGAAAAGGCCAATAAGGAAGTATATCTCACTGGTTTCAACATCAATTCAATTTTAGTAACCTTGGCCCATCCAATTAGGACCTAGTATTTGCTGTCTCCTTGAAGAGATGAACATTTATTCCAAGTTTCATATAAAACCTTCCAGAAATATAAGACCTGAAAAACCAGTCTGACTCGCTTTCTGTGTTTGACCCCAAGATGAGCATTTGACAAGTTTCATGAAAATCCTTCACTGGTTACAGTAGATATGGACATGAACAAAACCAACGACACCATGCATGCTGCTCATCAATTTGACCATTTTTTTGTCAAACCTCGGGAGAAACATTCTCGTACGTCCAGAGCATTCATTACATAATTTCATCTTTGAAAAGTTGGCAAACCACTGATGCACGAGGATGTGGAAGAAAGCATCCATCCAAAAACTAATGCACGAGGATGTGGAAGAAAGCATCCATCCAAAAACTATCTCGTTGGCTTTAACTAGAGTTGGAAAATACAAAAAATACAAATACAAATTTTATTTGTTGCCGGTATGGGGCAATTAGACTACCATACAATACCAATGACAATAACCTCCATCTGCCTATGTGGATTTAAAAAACATACAAATAGCATATGATTATAAGAATGATTCACGTCTCCTGTTAACTTGTAATACAATGTACACTAGCCTGTTGCCCAATATTGTATAGGCAGTGATGAAAACAATACGATTATTTAGTTTTTCACTCATTCTATTTTCCAAGTTTCTATTGAACGATCAGCATGTTTTCAAACACTGACATTTAAGATCACCGATTTCCCGCCATCTGTCAGCTGATTGTCGAAGGGAGATAATTGTGAGGCCCGTCAATTATTATAAAACTAAAATGTAGCAAAGTTTGTTACATTACAAAGAGTTTTATTGAAAATATGGGGAAAATATAAGTTAAACAATTTTAAAGGTCAGCCAATAGCAAAATAAGGAATAGTATTTGTGCTTTATAGGTCCAGGTGAATAATCGGTACGACCCGTCAAAATAAGGAAGTGATAGTTTTTCTTATATAAATACACATTGCATACTAAAAGAGAGTGCTCGTTCGTGCTACATAACCAGCATGTCGTTAGAGGATAGTCTAGACTTCGTCACAATCATTCCGGAATAGCGCGACCTGCGTTTAGAGAACAATTGTAAAACTTAAAGTGTACAGTGTATCAGCATTTATACACCAACGACCTAAAATTAATCCCTATTTACCACAAGGCATGAGAAAAACGTGTTACTACAGTTAGTTATTTTTATTTAACATTTGGCGATATGTCTTTCAGACTTAAACTGATTATTCGGCTATTGCTAAATACTGAAGCCGACTCGATTTGTTCCTTCTTTCAGTTCTAAGCTTTGTAACATGATAGTTCTAGCAGGAATACTTTATAACGTTATAAACGGCGGTTCCTGGTTCTAGCTGCTCAATTAATTAATTTATTTATTAATTCATACATTTACTTGTTTTATTGCAGCTATGTTGTATTCGAGAATTTGATGTACTGTGCGGTAGTTGCTGATCAGTTTTCTCTAAATCTGCTTTGGGTGGATAAATGTTCTTATTTTCTTTTTGTCGGTCATACTAAAACAAAATTGGAAAAGAAAAATGATTCAGTTTATTTGGCTGACATATCCTTTGCACAGCCGGCATATTTTGTTACACACTCGACAGACATGCATGTGCTTTTGTTGACACTGTACATCACGTTATGGTACTTTCGGTTTACTGTGCTTGTTGTATACGTCAGCCAATAGATTGAGCTTTAACATGCGAATAAAATTTCCATTGGCCCACCTACAGAGGTCACGCGCAGGGGTCAACCTGTTTGCTAACCTGTGCATGGACTCTTTTTTGCTAACGAGAGGTTGATATTAAGCGTTCTCATAAGATGTCAATATACCTGGGTTTGAGTACGACATGTCTGCTTTAAGTATATGAAAAATTATTTGCACGCCTCAAAACACAAACCCACAGGGGCCGGTAAAATGACAATTTTCAAACCTGGTAAAATTGTGTCCAAGGTCATTTTGAAGGTTGTCGAAATGTGTCGGCATTTGCCTCGGACGTATGAGTTTTTAACTTTCGGCATAGCCTTTAAATTCATACAGACAACACATGTTCCATACGGTAACTGTCGCTTCTATGGAAGGCCAGGCCTGTCTTAATCCGCGCATACGTTTTTTTTACGTTATGGACGTTTAAAGGATATGTGAATAATGACCCATTTGGTTATTTTATAATAACGAGAATACTCTATTTTAGATGCCTCTGGCTAGATACATAATGTAACGTACTATAACTCAGATAAGAAGAAAAAGTACTGAAACTCCGTCTAAAGTTGCTGCCAGCCTCAGGACAGCAGTTAAATCTCTGCCAGAGGACGTAAAGACATTGTTCAAGATGTTAAAATAGATACAAGTTCCTATCTAAATCTGACATTTAGTTAAACGTCGACCTTTTCACATTTCCGTTAACCTTTTTTACCTATATGATTATTATTTCTTTAATCACAAAATTGCAAATCCTTTTTCTTTGATGAAGTTTTGAAGACATGTTTCATTTCGGAGCCAAACCGAACTCAATATTTAGAACTTGAAACCGGGTGTGGCTGACTTATACTCTCACTAGACCAGTCACCGATAGTCGCCTGACCTTACTCAAATTATACTGATATAAATCAAAGTATTGCCAGGAATATACTAAAAATGTATTAACTGAAATTTTATTATCTTTACCCTCAAAATTGTTAGGGGATATTAGTGTTAACCAACAGATAGTTAAAAGAACAATATTTAGCGGTGATATTACATGTATGTTATATGTTTTATTTAAGGTGATACTACCCACCTAGATTTATATTTACCCGAGTCGTTAGCTTATGATCCATGTTCTTATCGACTTGCAATATTAACCCGCGTTCATAATGTCCCTCATTGAATTGATGATTGGTGACTGACTGCATGTAGCCATTCGTGTCACAGACTAGGGTGTTTACACCAAGTTCACAATCACATTGTTTTGTGATGTCACGAAGTGACACTGAGGTATCATAAGGGCATTTGAAGGTCTATAATAATGATAATAATAATAATAATAATATTTTAATAATAATAATAATAATAATAATAATAATAATAATAATAATAATAATACAAAATAATAATAATAATTATATAATTAAACAAAAAATCAAAAAAAAATCTTTATTTTGAGAAGGCAACATATTATGACATTTAAACAGACTTTCCATATTGCATCATATATTCAATATGGCCTTCCTGTAATAAGATGGGGAAAATGAAATAAAATTTTAAAAAATCACAATTTTTCGACAAACACTAAAAAATGATTACTTTGTACCGCATAACAGTAAGTATGCTAATTGAAGCCAAAATCTAATAATATTGTATAACTGGTAGTTCTGATTCAATATAATTTGTTGGTAATGAATTTGAAATATCGAAGACTTGGTAGATTTCGGATCTGTGAGGGAATATTATTTCAAACATTTTTACTACTATAACAACAACAACAACAACAACTATTTTTAAATAGTTTGTTCGACCTATCTTCGTTTGAAGATGATTTTCGGAGGCTAAACGAAAAAATCCAAAGATCAGATATATATCTTGGAGCTAAATTGTTTTGAGATTCATACATCAAAATTTTCTAAAAACTGTTAGACTACCACGATCCAGACATACAAATTAGGTCAATCACACTTAGATCTCATTGGTCGCCGTGATTGGCCTACTCTTTGGCAACCAATCAAGTTCAACCTTTGGCTATACTGGCAGGTAAATCTCTCCTATTTTGGAAACAGAAAAACACGTTTGATATGTATAGGCGTGATGGGAGACATGCCGAGGTCTCATCCACAAATTCAAGCTAGCATATTTGCTCTTTTGCTCGGATCTTTATAAAATTTGCTTCAAATCAAATCAAATTGAGATTCATACACAAGTAAAGCAGTATGATAGTTACATCTCTGTGGAAAAGAAAGCCACTGTAGTTCTTGGAACATTTGTACAGACCTAGTTTGTAACTGTCTGTTTTGTGCATGTTTGCCATGTCCCCATATCGTAGAGCAGTAATCGAATATAGGTACATGTAAAACATAAGCATTTTAGAACATACGTTTCATATCGTGCGACAAGTAATAGCAGTGCAATTTAAGAGTTTGATCTAGACGTTACTTTAGCTAGTTGGTATTTCCATGATAGAGTGTTATCTATATAAACTCTTAGAAGTTTTTGAACAGTTACATTTTCAATCTGTACAAAAAAACAAAAATAATATCAAACAGGGAATGTCACGTACCAAAAACGCAGCCTCCCCAAAACGAACCCCACAGCACCCAGAAGTGCACACCACCAACACACACACACACACCCACACGCACACACACACGACACACACACACAATCATGTACACACACACATATACACTACCAACACACACTAGCATACAAAGCAAACACACGAGGACAAAACGAACAATTAAAGGAACACAGTGGGGCACCGCCTTGGAACGGTCAGTGGCAAAAACACTTACAAAATACTTAATACTTACTTGCAGTAGAAGATATAAAATCATGCATTTGATTTTAGCTGGATGTAGTGCCATATTATTCAAACACACCAATTATTTATTTACGAAAGACGATTTCGAAGTTGGTTTTGTATATTATTGATATTATTTGATGATGCGTATATTGTGGTATCGTCTGCAAACAGCAATGATTATTCAACACATGGACTGTCCGCGACTGATGCAACAACACAAAAAGTTTCTAACTTTGTCTTTATTCCTTTGGAAAACCAAAGTTTAATCCACAGTTCATAACAATAATGATATAACAAAGTTCTATATCAACTGTTGGAAAACCAACCAGTTATTTCTTAAAGTTTTATCTTAAAATTAATCCGTATTGACAACTAGAAATTTAAGTTCTTGTCCTAATCCTAATTATAAGTCCTTAATATTTTCAACATTAAATATAAAAAAATCCTTTTTTTCCAATTAAAATTTTAACCAATGATGTTTCAGAATGAAATCATGTGATACCTGATTAGCAACCGATAACCATACATTTCTGTTTTCTATCTTTCTGTTTAGGAAACACATATTTTACAAATTAAGCTGATCACAAAATACTTGCAAGTTGCTACCTTTCATTGTTATATAGCTTTCATGTAAACTTAGTTATCAGCTATGTTTTCAAATATTCTTTTAAACATCTGTTAAATTAGCAAAGCCTCAAATGTCACTGAATTGAGAATGCCAGAGAAGATTACAATTTACAAAACGAAGAAATCCTGTAAAATGGCTTTTAACTAATTAACTTCTATTTCCTATGAGAAGTTAAAATTATGATAATCAAAAACATACCTATTATTGAAAAATGACAAGACAATTATATGTAATATTATGTGCAAAATAAAATTAATAAAATACTGAAAATACTTTAGAATGTGCAGCACAACACAAGTCTTTACCTGAATAATATGGCAAAAAAGCAATATTATTAAAATAAACAAAGTAGGTCCTAATATCGAGCCCTGGGGCACACCAGATGTAACTGTAAGCTTTTGAGAAAACTTTTGTTTAAACTTTATTAATTGTTTATTATTTGATAGATAGAATTCGAAGAACTTTACAGTATTTGAAGAAAAATGATATAGTTTTCATTTATGGAGCAGTAATTCCCGTATTATTAAAAATATTTATCCGAAATGGGAAAAAAGAGTATTTTAGTTAGGCGGGTGGGGTAATGATAAGGAGCGTAATATTTTTTCAGATGATACCAAATACCAATATCTCTATTTTTCACGATAAGGTATGACATATTACATTAGAAAGATGGAAAATTGATGCCTATTCTGAAGAACACACCACCTACTTAAAAAGTTTACGATACCCGAATTCTAGCTAATTCTGTATTTAACACGTACCTTGCTTTGTTATTGTATCAAGAAAGGTGAATATTGCGGAAAAGTGAAGTCATCGACCCATCATTGTTTTTCCACAAATTAACTGGCAAAATGTTAGAATCTATATCAAAAGTTTAAAAAAATGTTTCAAAAAGTTTTCAAAAAGTTAGTCTCTAAATTTCCTGTTATTTTGATACAGCAGTGACCCCTTAAGAGATTTTTTAATTGACATGTTTCTACTTTAGTTTTTCCTTATGTTTTCTCTCTTATTTACTTACTTTTTGTTTATTATTTGATAATCTATGTGTAGGCCTATATTTTAACCTAAATCATGAATATAGACGTACCACAATTCGGGCCTCTTTATTCAAGGGAAATCACTCTTACTGCACAGTGTCTGCTTTAGTTACACATCCTTGTAATTTACGATCAACATTTCTGACGGCGACACCTTTTTTAAAAGAAAATTGATGTTAAACAGGTATTTTAAATCTCATTATTGTGTCAACTCGATAAATTAAATTTTAATTGAATACTTATGTGTAAAAAGAACATATTTTGTTACAGAATGTAAATAAATTCGCCTGTTTCTAAATGTAGTTTGAGACAGGTGGGTGGGGTATTTCTCAGCGGCAGTTTTTAGACGAATTTATTGTAAAATCGATGTGGCAGTACTTATCTTTATACATAAATATTTTATATGATAATTTTGTGACAGGTGCAGCAAAATATTGTTTTTGCTTTGAATGACATGTTAAAAGTTTAGATATTTTGACGTTCAGTTAAAAAAAATTGCCTGTCACAATTATAAATTTTATTTTTTTGTGTAGAAATGTTGGCATGCCTGTGATTTTTTTGCGCCGATTTGCCTCCGAAATTCGGCGTCTTCCCAATTGACAAAAATGGTCAAAATTCCAAAAAAAAGGGCTTCAAAATTCCCAAAAACGAGAAGATTTTTCCCAATTAGATTGATTTCTTGTGAAAGTAAAACTAAAGCAGTGCAAATAATCATGAAATTCCGACCCTTATTATGGTTTATTCGCAGAATTTTGTTGCCAGTTCAACGCGCGTTGTTTACATAAAACGGGTCACGGCATAGTACGGCATTTAGTATGACTTTCATCACGGTCACTAAACGCTTTTTCATGCATCAAAATGTGTTGGTAAAAAAATTGTTAGAAAATTACCCTAATTATCGAAAAATGTCGCATATTTCCAAATATTATAATAAGAAAATAAAACTTAAACACAACATCGGCACTTCGGACATTCAAACATCTTTTTGTAAAGTTAAATCGTCCTACTCATCGTAATTTGGACGCTGTAATGCGTTTATGTCACCAAAAAATCAACTGAATAATGAGAAACGAATGTTTAGTGGACTGTGAGCTTTAAAAAAATGAAACATAGAAAGATGAAGTTGTAAATTAAAGAAGCAAGGACATTTAAATGACATAAATTTACCTTAAAATAAAACTTTTCAAAATGATTTTTTTATTAAGTTTTGTTAATTTTTCCCAATTTTAAAGTTTATCGTGCTAAAAATTCCCAATTTGAAAGGCATCGGCTGTTGCCAAAAAAAGTAAAAAAATCACTGCATGCTGAATTATAACGCCTAGATGTTTGTCTGCAGCTCAAGAACTGCTCCCAGCGGTATCAAGTGGTTTCACCCCCTAGTCATTTCACCCCTAGTCATTTCACCCCCTATTGTAATATACTGATTGTGAAATGTTCTATAGTTATATTGATTGATATAATTGCCAAAGGAAAGGTGGCGGGGCCCGTAAGGAGGGAAGTTTTACGTCATTTTGCCAGAAAAGGGGAATTTTTTAGAAAATGTATAAAATATACTGTTTAAAAATGTAATATTATAAAGAACCAAAACTATCAAGTATGTAAATGACATTATTCTTTTGCCAAATATAAAGAGGACATAAAAATTTAACATAACAAAATTTGATATAAGGCCTAAAAAAAAAATAGTTGTGTTTCCGGTGGCCCGACCGACCGTAATTTTTTGCCGCCGACCGTAAAGTTTTTTTTAACGTTTTCAGTGCCTGAAAATCGTAAAATACCATTATTTGACCCGCAGAAAAATGTCCAGTTTGTCAATTTGACCCGGGGCATTTTCTCTTATGCGTCACGAGACTCGGCAATTTTGCCGTGTCAATCAAAAACTGACCGTCGTCAGTTGGCTAACATACGAAAGTAGGTGGAGCGGCGTCATTACAAGTCTCGGCGATTTCGCCGTCAGTCAAAAATCGATCGTCGTCTGTGGCTAATTCATACGAAAGAAGGCGGAGCTAATAAGACACTACCTGTTAAACAGCATGACGCTGTTTAGGTCGTTATCAAATGTGATAATTAATAAACAATCATGAAACTGAAAATAACAGACCTCGGCGAAGTTTTGTAACGGTGTTTGTAACACGGATTAGTAGTGAGTGGTGGACAGTGACAAGTTCTTGACACAACTCTGTGTATTGTTATTCACAGATTGTCGGAAACACAAAACGCCCTCGGGCGATCAAAAGACAATTAAGTATTACCCGTTCTCCGATAATCATGTGTCATTAAAAACGTTTTGAACTCGGCCGTACGTAAGCGCAACAAAGTTATGATAATTGCATTGTTTTTTGTCAATATTTAAATACTGACTTGCGTGTTTAAAGTTTAACTTGCATATTGTTCTGGACGTGATTTTTATTCTACACGAATATATGGGGGGCATTATTCGGCGCCTCTCCATCCCTCATGAAAAAGACAGATAAAATAATACAATGATCTTCCTAAATTCGTTTCAAACAACCTTAATTAAAGCCCCCTGAAACTACTCTGAACAGAACAAATTTCATTGTATTAAAAGCGGTAAAAATCGCGAAAATTTGAAGGAAGTCACGGACATGCGAGGTCGCGAAAATATATGACAAACGGGAAACGATGTAAATATTTTTCATTTTTGAGCTGATGGAGCTTAGATTGGGGATTAGCAGCTACCTAATTTAAGTATTAGAAAATATAACTTACAAGCTGCAAGACAAAAAAGAAAAATAATATGCAACCCTAGAGTATAAGAACCCTATGGCCCATAGCTAAACCCCAAAAATTCTCACCTTTACTCTTTAAAATTTGATTTTGAACTTTAACATTTAAGACTGAAGAATCAATGACCCTTCAATTTGAAACACCCCGTTTTTTTACCCCCACCCCCTGAAATTACAATTTTTACACAACAAATCTCAAACAAAAGTTTGCTGTCATGATTGTCTTTGTCAGTCTTCAATTGAGATTATTTCAGCCAAAATCTGTTCTTGTTTAAAACATTTCCTAGTCTCTGTGAATAATATTTTAAGTAGTGTAAAAAAAAGATATGTATGATAGTCAAATATAAACACAAACTTGAAAATAAAGATTTAATATGAAAATGTTGTCGGTTTACATAAATTCATAATCTATATATGAAAGAAGATAAATTTAAAACACAGATTAATCTTGTATATTTCATGTATTATTTATTTTATTATAATATAGTCAAATGAGTAACAAGTTTAGATGTACAAATGAAAAGTGAAGGGGTGTTAACAATTATATGCAGCAAACTCCACTTGCAGAACTAACAATACATACCCACAAAAAAAAAAAAAAAAAAAATTCCCTACCTACCGACCCTCTTTTTTTGGCCATGCCACCAGAAACACAACTATTTTTTTTTTTAGGCCTAAAAATACTGGTGTCAGGAACATAACTTAGCAGCATTGGTGTTAAAACACACGTGAATAATAAGTATTATTTCTATTTTCAATTGAAAACATTGTATTAGTATCTTTTTTAATCTTTGGAACACTGTTTGAATCGATTACATCCGTAGCTGCATGAATGTCAGCTATCCTAAGTCGGGCGAAATGATGAACATGCTACAACATCTAAAAAGTATCACAACATCACTGCAAACAAAAACACAGTGGAACTGAGAAATCCATCAAAAACAGTACAACAGCTGAAGTTCTAGTCATGTTACTCCAGTTTAGTTTTGCTAATTGTCACAAATAAAGAAAAGTTACATTGTGAATTTTTTTTTTTTCAAGTATATTTTTTGGACTTTGAAAGTAAGACCACTTTGAACAAATGCCATGTTTGAATTTTACTTGGTCAGTCAAATTTCAATTGGCCTGAAATGAATCAGTAGGCCTCAAGTTGAATGAAGTTGTTGTTACATACATGTACAAAATCAAATAAAAAAATCAAAAACGGCAAAAAATAATATCAAGTCGGTTGTGAGATGAACTATTGCAGTTCTAGAATAACTAGATTTTTAAACATTTGTGTCTGACAGAGCCTTCCAGTTCACACAAAGTTAATTTGATGCATGGTGGCCATCAGTAGGGATAGGGGAACAATAACTGGCTATAGGGTTGAAGGGCTGGCAGTTGATGATGCCTAGCTTGAAATGTCATGGAGGAGAAAGGTGCTTTTGAAATAGGCAAATTCTAACAACCTTGCTTTGGGCTTATCAAGCCTTATAGGCTTAACTCTTTTGGGACAGGTAGAGTGCTGGCTTTAGATAGGTCCCAGTTTTGATCTACCATTGGGAGTTTCTGGTTCTCCTGTGAGAACTGACCTAACTGAAAGATGGTTGACATGCCTGATTACCATGAATTATGCAATGTTACGTCAGCTGTTGGAATAGTCATTGAAGCTGCTGATATCACCTATGTGAGACAACAGTTATCTGTGATTTGTGTATTTAATGAAAAAATGTCACAAAGTTCCCCCACTTTGCTCGAAATTATCCATAAAAATGGAGAGGACTCCGTTTATGTGATTTGAAATAATTGCAGAGAAGACACGAGTATGCAGCTTGTGCTTGTCTAAGGAGAGAAATTTGCTCCAAGTATAGAGTACTGCAGGTAAAGTTCCGTTATTAAGACCACCTGATATTATCACTGCCCAATATTATGATCAAACATTCCAGAACCAAACGATCCGTTTCATTGTAAAAAGGTCTCCATGAAAAGACTGTTTTGATATTAAGACCACTTTATGCCGGTCCCAAGGGTTGTCTTGTTACTAGAACTTTCCTGTAGTGGTTTTCTCTGTGAAAACTTCTAAAAATTGTTGTTAAACTAAAAACCATTGTTTTAAGCAACATTGATAGTAATAACAATGATAAAAATAATGCATTTCAGAATCTGCAGAAGTGTCTACAGATGCTTCTCATGTGAGCAATTTAGTTAGCCATTAATTTTATGGCATCCGCTAGTATTCCCTAGCTAGCAGATGTTAGCAGATAAAAGGGCTCAAAATGTATCAACTTCAAGGGAATCTTTCAAAAAGTATGTTTTGAGCTTTGAAAATGATCTAGACAACATTTGAAATAAAATGATTAATTCAGTTTGCTGTAAAAGAGTAATTCATTATAATAATTATATGTTGTACTATTCAAGTTGCTAGCGACACAGCACTTCTTTTATTCAGGAAATTTGATCTAAAATATTCATAAAAGCATGCTACTGTATCAAAGCATTTTCCATTTGTAACATATTAATTCTTGCTGATGTAGCATTAATTTACAGCAACCTTATTGATTAAGCAATTCAGGGTATTGAACACTGCCATGGGGTATTATCGTGCTTCATGAAAAGCTGCATTCTGCATTGAAGTGTTTAAATTGTTTGCATAAATCTTTAATAAGTATGCCATATTGGCCTAGTGGCATTTATGTATTGTTCCAGAAAACTTGTAAGTCAAACATGCAATTGACATATGATATGGAGTCAAAGAAAATGCTGTAATGTACTATAAGCAAATCTTTATGTAAGAAAGTTGGCAGTTTCTTCTGGGATGGGAGTTTAGTCTTTCCCAAGAATGATAGTCTGGTAAACTGGCCAAATAGCAATAGACCAGTAAACTGCCCAAAAATAGTAGTACAGTAAACTGGCCGAAGAACGAAAGTCTAGTAAACTTGCCAAAGAATGATAGTCTAGTAAACTAGCCAAAGAATGATAGTCTAGTAAACTGGGCAAAGAATGTTAGTCTAGTAAACTGGCCAAAGAATGATAGTCTAGTAAACTGGCCAAAGAATGGTAGTCTAGTAAACTAGCCAAGGAATGATAGTCTAGTAAACTGGCCATAGAGTAATAGTCTAGTAAACTAGCCAAAGAATGATAGTCTAGTAAACTGGCCAAAGAATGATAGTCTAGTAAACTGGCCAAAGAATGATAGTCTGGTAAACTGGCCAAAGAATGATAGTCTAGTAAACTAGCCAAAGAATGATAGTCTAGTAAACTGGCCAAAGAATGATAGTCTAGTAAACTGGGCAAAGAATGTTAGTCTAGTAAACTGGCCAAAGAATGATAGTCTAGTAAACTGGCCAAAGAATGGTAGTCTAGTAAACTAGCCAAAGAATGATAGTCTAGTAAACTGGCCATAGAGTAATAGTCTAGTAAACTAGCCAAAGAATGATAGTCTAGTAAACTAGCCAAAGAATGATAGTCTAGTAACTGGCCAAAGAATGATAGTCTGGTAATCTGGCCAAAGAATGATAGTCTAGTAAACTGGCCAAAGAATGTTAGTCTAGTAAACTGGCCAAAGAATGATAGTCTGGTAAACTGGCCAAAGAATGATAGTCTAGTAAACTAGCCAAAGAATGATAGTCTAGTAAACTAGCCAAAGAATGATAGTCTAGTAAACTGGCCAAAGAATGATAGTCTAGTAAACTGGCCAAAGAGTGATAGACTAGTAAACTAGCCAAAGAATGATAGTCTAGTAAACTGGCCAAAGAATGGTAGTCTAGTAAACTGCCCAAAGAATTATAGTCTAGTAAACTGGCAATAGAGCATAGTCTGGTAAACTGGCCAAAGAATGATAGTCTAGTAAACTGGCCAAAGAATTGTAGTCTAGTAAACTGACCAAAGAATGATAGTCTAGTAAACTGGCAATAGAGCATAGTCTGGTAAACTGCCCAAAGAATTATAGTCTAGTAAACTGGCCAAAGAATGATAGTCTAGTAAACTGGCAATAGAGCAATAGTCTGGTAAACTGCCCAAAAACGGTAGAGCAGTAAACTGGCCAAAGAATGATAGTCTGGTAAACTGGCCAAAGAATGATAGTCTGGAAAACTGGCCAAAGAATGATAGGCGGGTAAACTGGCCATAGAGCAATAGTCTAATAAACTGGCCAAATGAAGATAGTCTGATAGAAATATATGATATAGTAAGGTATTTACTGTTATTTCTGTACTATGTAAGACTGCATTTTTATGTTTTTTATTTTAATTACATAATTTTAATACAGTTTTAATACTTTATTAAGCTTTGGACAGTACTAGTGTTTACTGCATTTGTCAAGTTCATTGCAGACACTTCAAGACAGATGCCAGGTTGATTACCTCGGACAATTTCTTTAGATATTGTTTAGACAGTATTATGTCATATACATGTAGATGGGAAAGGACCAATTGTCAACTGTTACTAAATACCTAAACAAATTTGACAGACACGTTTTATTTCTACACATGTATTATGGACTAGTAAGATTGTCATTTTTATTTTCTTGGTACAAATTAAGCTTGTCAAATCAGTCTGAGATTGTGTAATTGTATCTAGGTCACAAGACTTAGTGTATATATATATATAGTGCATATAGATATGCCATGAAATTGTCTTAGCTTGTGTTCTTAGTTTGTATATTGCAGTTTTATTGGTCAATACAAGTTTTCTTTATACACACGAGAAAACCATTCTCTAAGTGAACACATCTTTTAGTATCACTTTGTGAACTACTGCATGAGTAACGCCAGAAGTTACAAATACCTTTGTGTTTATGGATATTATGATTTTATAGATCTTAAACTGAGACATTATATACATGTAGATTGATGCGTATTCTATGTGACTGTTGAAAATATTTTGTGCTTATAAAGATTCATTGTTGACATAGTAAAATACACAGAACTAGTCTGTGGCTTGTGTTCTACGTCGCAACTCGAACTAAGGATCACTCGGGTAAGTCATAGTTTGTGTTAAACGCTTGAGTTCACCCAGAATAGTGTGGCCATCATGGTCGCTGAAGTGGCAATCCAGAATTGTTTGGGACTACAATTTTATGGTATTTTGAGGAGTTAGAGGAAAATGTTAGTAGCTAGAAATGTTGTCCGTGACACAAGCACTTTGAGCATTGTAAGTGACCCCCTACTGCCATGTGTGTCTTTGTGAACATTGCATGTGCTCCCCAATAAGACAGCAGACATCAGATCCTTTGGTAGCATCAACAACAAGAACAAACACATCTTCAAAGCTTTATCAGCTGGGTAAGTCAGGTCTAAAAAAAGATATATTGGGTTAAAATTTTCTGAATATCATGTGTTTTCGGAAAATCAGATAGAAGGGGAAACATAATTTTCAAAGCTGGTCTATACTTAGACATATATGGAAGAGTCTTTTCTACAGGCCTGGTGTGGGCCTTTTTTAAAAGTGCAAAAAAAGCTAGGTTAGGCTTTTTTGAGAAACAGGAAAGGGTTTACACCAATAAATTAAGATGTTTAAACAATTTTTCAGTTACTAAAAGCTGCGGTATTAGTGTTTAATTGTACAAAATTCCCTTGTATTTCATGCGTTTCCAGCTGCGGGCCCATTTTATGCATCATATTGCAGAATATTTCATACAATCAACATCTACTTAATAATGACAAAATCATTTAAACAGCGTATTTAAACATATTTTTACACTTTCCTTTCTGCTAAAATTTAGATAGGCTTGCAAATAGCCCCTCACTAGGCCTGCAGGGTGATCAGGTCCGATATTGATCTGTTGTGAACAGGACGTCGTATTGAATAAAGTTTTTAGGACAAAAATGGTATAGTAGTGGTATTTACTTCATTCCATTATTTATAATATAATTATTCATGTGTCAACAACGAGTACTCATTGTACTAGTGTTTACACTATATAAACAAAACCTGAAAGTAAATGTAGGAAATGAGGAAACTTCTGTATGCAATTAATTTTACTTGAATATTTAATGAATTCAGAAATTGGACGTTTAGCAGAGAAGTGCGGGCTATTAAACTGCTTTAGTAGTGCCTCAATTATCCTACCTCAGTTTCTGTCAAAACAGCCTTCCATCAGTATAATTTGATTATTTGAATTACTTTGATGTAAATATCATCTTTAATACAATAGTATGAAGGAACTGAATATAATGATGTTGGTACATGGTTTGTTTAGGTTAAAATTGAATTGTTGTAGCAGCGTTATAAGTTTTGAATATGTCTTGATCAAACTTGGTTACACTGTTTATAGGAGAGATCGCCTTGACGTCACACGGCAATTTTGATAAGATTGCTGTAGGGCAATAACAGTTGTGTTTACAATGCTTGTGTTTCGGAAAGGAAATTTTTGAATCTTTATAACTTTTTTGCTATGTGAAGGATTTTTGAAATTCAAAAAGTTATGAAATGCTCTGGGTACTCATATTTTCACATTAAAATATTTCTTTTGAAAAAAAATTCCTGTTTTTAGCGACACTTGATTTTTCATAATGGCTTGTTGCTGCTGTAACCATTTATGAAAACAGTGTAAGTTAAGCGCTTGCAAATTTTTCATTTTGAATCTTAAATATAAATGAAAATAATGAATAAAGTGTATATCTTATTAGCTTTCTAGTGATATAAAACATTTGTTTTTTTAAAGTTACGGCCGTTTAAAAACACCCCTAACAATGCAAAAACACAGAATACTGACCACTGCCCACCGCATTGAGGAAATTATTGCGTAATTCTTGGCTTTGCCGTGATGTCATACTGACCAGCTAACCAATCAGATTATTAGGTCGTGTTCATTTCTTCATTCAATGAAAGGTGAAAACTTGGTCTTTACCATTGACTCGTATGCAAGTTTAAATTTATTTTAAACGAAACAAAAAGCTTTTTACGACATAGAATTATTATAAAAACAATCTGATAGTTTCAAGGTAATGGAAGATGGTCGTCTTCTTTCATTTCTAATCTTGGTTATTATATTATTCAAAGTTAAAGATGCCTAGAGACCAGCCATGACAGCCGAGGAATCCCAAATGTAAATATTTTTTTCAGTACGCGGATGTGCTAAGCCGAGAATACAGGGTTTTGTTTGCAAACACGATCTCTCCTATTGTCAGACTATTAGGCAAAAGGTAGATAATTTGTTTACCCTTGTTTACCCTTTACTGCACCTGACACATACATTCTTACATGGACCCATACTGTTTGATCATCTGACACAAGAAAATGATAGGATTTTCTAGAGGGATTATGAAAATTTATTTGTCAGATTTCATGCAGCATATCTTTAATTAAAATTCCTTGAACAGACAGAGAGCTCCATCTTCCCCATGGTGCACAAACGAAAAACATGCCATTGTAAATAATTCAAAATGCCTACTAAAGTTTTACAAAGGTAGACAAACTTGAAGTAGCTGCAAACTTCGAGAACTGGCAGGTCAATTACTGGCAATTAGCATAATGCACCAATGCCAATCTGTGATGAGAGTGGATGATAATGTTATTAGGTTAGAAGGTCTGTTACATTGCTAGATACATATCTGGATACCTGATCACTAGTATAATGTATGTAGAATATACTGTGGAGATTTAGTATTTGAATGTGGACTATTAATGTAGGGTATGTTACTTTTCATAGATATTTCAGATATCTTGTAAATCTTCAGGATATTAGTGTGCCTTTGATTTCAGGAGGAAAATATATTTGAAATAATGTGTGGTTATTTTGCACACCGGTAATATATATTCTGTTTTAGCCTTTACTGAGTAGATCACTTAATATTTTGTTTCCCTAATATATATTTAAGTATATGTTTTCCACATTTGATGCACATGTTACTGGCAAACTTGTCACGTTGTCAAGCAAGAAACGTACGTGATTTTGTCAATAGAGACGATTTTGCAACGCTTCAAATATAATTGCAAATTTTGCTTACGTTAAGAGCACATAATCATGTCTTAGTTTTGGTCTGTGATTTTTAAGCTTTTACATTGAATAAACAATTTAGACTGTATTCTGAGTGCTGAATCTCTTGCAGGAATTTATTGAACAACCCCTGACAAACCTACATACTGGTATTTCAGTTCGATCACGTTCGTGCTATAAACTTGAGATGTTTTATATATAAGGAAAAACGTAACTTGTGGTGAAACTAACAAGTAATATGAAACCACTCTTTATTTGTGCAACACAATAAAAAAAATGGATTTTGTCAGTGGCGAAGTCATAGATTTAAGATGTCATGAAACTGGTCCAACATTACCAAATTTAAAGTTCCCATGAAATTGCGTTTTTTGATAAAAATCCACACTATGTTAGTTTAAACAATATTGATTCTTGAAAATACATTGTATATATACATACATAGTACAAAGGTATAACAATATTAACTGGAACCAGAAAGCAAGTTTTCAATGAAACTGATATGAATTCATTTTCTACAAGATATGCCCACAGGTGGAAGGAACATACCTTTGACTTTTTTTTCTTAAGCTAATGCTTTTTTCTATGCATTTTAAAATTGATATCAGAAAAATAAAAATAAAAATTGAAAAAAAAATTTTTTTTTTCTTCATAGCTCTTTACTATAGACAAGGTTCCCAACACACTCTGTATGAAAACAAGCATGTCGCTCTGAAAAACTCTTCGATTTCTTTCAAATTTGAGTTACGTTAAACAAATTTGAACGAATTCTAGAGAGAAATGATAGAGCTTTAAGAAAGAGTTTACTTCAATGGAAAATTCCAAGCCGTTTTCATTCTACAAGGAAAATACCAACGCTGATATAGCGATTTTCGCTCAAACCAGAAAAATGTCACACATATTCCGACAGTGATTTTCGCTAAATTCTCCACTAATATTGCGGTACTGCGAAAGACAACCATTAAAACAAGAAATATATATTATTAGACTACAAATCATGGCGTAGATCGTACCTTTACATCAATGTGTTCGATACTACAGCGGATTTTTCAGTTTTTGTAATTGTCAAAATGTATTAGCGGCCATGAAGGTCCGAGAGGTTGCGCAGTGATTTGTAACAGCTATTCAAGGACATTATCAAAACATATCCGAAGGCGATTGAAAGTGAAAGTAAAAGCATTTAGTCAACAAAAAATGAAAAATCCGCCGTAGCATCGAACCCATTTTGAGTAAAAGTACGATCTACGACATGATTTGAAGTCTAAACATATATATTGCATGTTTTGATATATTCCTGTCGCATTACAGCAATATTATTGGAGAATTTAGTGAAAATCACCGTCTGGAAAATGTGTGACATTTTTCTGGTTTGAGCGAAAATCGCTCTACAGCTTTGGCATTTTCGCTTGTAGAACGAAAACGGCTTGGAATTTTCCATTGAAGTAAGCTCTTTCTTAAAGCTCTATCATTTCTCTCTAGAATTCGTTCAAATTTGTTTAACGTAACTCAAATTTGAAAGAAATCGAAGAGTTTTTCAGAGCGACATGCTTGTTTTCATACAGAGTGTGTTGGGAACCTTGTCTATAGTAAAGAGCTATGAAGAAAAAAAATTTTTTTTCAATTTTTTTTTATTTATTCTGATATCAATTTTAAAATGCATAGAAAAAAGCATTAGCTTAAGAAAAAAAAGTCAAAGGTATGTTCCTTCCACCTGTGGATATGCCTGCATTCACAAAAAATAGTCAGCTAGTTTGTATTGTGTTGATATATTTTAATGGTATTGTTATTATCCATAAAAAAATTGAATTTATGAATGACTTTAAAGCAGTCTTGTTCACATTTTCTCCCCTGATTATTTAATTTATTGGGTACTGTGACACCTTGCTACTGTGAAAATTTAATTGTTTGGTACCAGCAAGATATTGGATAAAGTAGGGAAATATAGCGAGGATTGACCACAAGCTTTCGTGACTTATATGAAATAAAGGACGTACGACAGTTTTGCAATCAACCCTCGAAACTTAATGAGATTTCATTTTTGAAAAATACATAATTATGAAGCATTTTTTCACATCATAAAAACGCCATGAAAATAAGGAATTTGTCAAGTGCCATTGTTTACTGTATTGGAAAAAAAAAAAAACCCAAAAATTATGTTGTAGCAGTCTAAAGGAGTGTTTGGACTTAATATAGAACCTCAATAGTAACTTTCGAATGAAGATCAGGATTGGCTTATTCTTGATACATGTATTTTTAGAAATTACCAAATGCAACTTGATATTAAGATACTTTGTGTACAAATTAGAATATTTCGCAATACAGGTACAACTAGATATAAGAATTAACGTTTGGTTTGAAAAGCTACCATACTGGTAAGAAAGATGGATCGTGCAAGGTATAAACAATATTTATAAAATAAAACTGAATTTTAGAAAATACACAAATTTGTATCATTGAGTTTTAATGCAATGTGTTCCTTAATGTGTTCTTATAATAATTTTATAGTTGAATGATATTCCTTCAGGCTTTAAGTTTAATTTAAATAGATTTTCGTGATGCGTTTAATTTGAAAATCGTGCTAATGTATCCAGATATAGTTTGTTCATAACAAATGACATTACTGTTCAGTCCAAAAAGTTTTGTTGCATTTTCTAGAAATTGGATTGTTAAGGAAAAGACGTCTGAAGTTTGATATTGTAAATATGTTTATTTATAATTTTTTAGCTAGATCAAAAATGTTGTAATACTTTGAAAATTCCTGTATCAGGACCGCATTGCAAATAAGCTTCAGTGCTTTAATGGGCCATCCCAGGTTTAATACACACTTAAATTTTTGTTACTTGCTCATTTCAACTTTCAGTATATTATATTAGTTCACTAATGTTTCTATTATTTAGTTTGTGAACAATTACAAACATCTCATTTTGTGCATAGAAGTTTGGAATATAAAAGTCATCATGAATAATAATTATTATTTGTCCTGAGTCTGTGATACCAAGTTTATGATAGTGGGGCCCATTCCAATGATAAGTGCTGTAGTCAAAGAAATTAATATAATGTCTAGAACTTATTTCAGTACCAGCTTGCTTCTTTGTTTCTTTAATCATTACCCTCCTAAATTTCTAAAATGGACTTATCCATCTTCCAATTTGGACAGTACCATGAGTTATCCAAAGGGGTGTTCAGTGAAAATTTACTAACTGAATAATGTACAGTGTAGATCATGATCAGACTGCACAAATGTACGGGTTAATCATGATCTACACTGGTTACAAAAGCAGAATCACTTGCTGTTGGTTTTGCAAGACTTAAATGAGCTACATAGTGTTGAGTAGAGTGTCGTACAGATACTTCCTTAACCTCAATATCAAAATGTATGAAATGTCTGGGTTTGAATTTCATTTAAGGATTTACTTTCGATCTTTTTCCTGACCTCAATTGTGTTTTGAAGTGTTTACCTTTTCTACAAATAACTTGATTATTTACATTGTATAGGGAAGACTTCTGTCAAGTGTTACCTAGATTTCTATCAACAGTTTGGAAAAAAGTTGTCTAACAAGAAAGATCAATAAGAAGGTTGTTGAAATTCTACAGGTAGTTGCCAGTTATCTGGTATTATATTGACAGCTTTGGCGGCTGTTGTAAATTGTTAAAACAGAAGTTCTTGAACCATCAGTTTCAGGTATTGATACTGCAGCATGACTTTCCATCTAAATCTTACTTTGCATTTTCAGGATTTTTTTTACTTTTACGTTATAAAACTTGCTGCACCCCCTTCCCACCTATCCCAGACTCGCTCAGTTTTATTCAGGTGATAGAGTGACTTACTAGAATAATCTCTGACAGTCTTTCTGTTTACTTTCAGTTATGAGTATCTAGACAATAGTGAAGCTGGGACTTCAGCTGAAATGCCAGAATACAGTAGCACAGAGGAAGATATATCGGAGACTGAACCCGTGCAGCTTCAGCCGTTCATACACCAGGTACATACACACTTTATTATTGAATCTTTTACATGATACCACAATTTCTCCTTTGCACAAAATCGTCTGAAGTTGTTTTGAAGTATTTTTGTTGCTAAATTATTTGTCATTTGCCAATGGCAATTATTTGTGAATGACAAAAGAGATTCTGTGTTATAATATTCTATAGCATTAAAATATTCAGTACTTATTCATCAGTACATGCCCTTCATTTGACCCGCCTCGCTGGTGAAGTGGTTATGGTCACTCACTCAAAATCAGGAAAGTTTCATTAATTGAGGGTGAGGTTCGAGCCCCACTACCGACATCACTCTTTATGCCAAAAGGTGGAAAGTATCTCCTTGAGGATTAGGTGTCTAGTGCCGGTCTTTCTCTGGAATAATCGTTGTGTAAAATTCCTGCTTGTGAATAACTGAAATACTGTTAAGACCAGAGAAATTAAAAAGGATCTTAACTTCAGCTCATTTACTTCCTTCAAGTTTAATCATTCCAGCTATGGCCATTGAGTACATTTTCTGAATCATTTGAATTTATTTTCATTCATACATTGCATATGATTCAGTTATGAACCTATAGTGGAATCATGATCTGCACTTGTCACAAAGGCTTGAACCACTATCCATCGGTAGAGGAACATTTAATGTTGTATTTCTGATTGCAGGTTGGAGGACACAGCTGTGTACTGAGGTTCAATGAGGGGACACTATGCAAACCACTTATCACTAGGGAACTACTTTTCTATGAATCATTTCCATCGGAACTAAAGGGATTTATACCTGATTACAGAGGTAAAATAAAATTGAGTATTATGTTTAAAGTTACCAAAAGAGTTTTCAAAGACGTCTGCCAAAGTATAGTCTAAGCAGTAGTTTGAAAGGTTACTTCTTTAGTGTAGGATGACCGCCAGTCTGTGGTCTTGTGTTCTAAAAGTACTTCTGCTGCTTACTGCCTATGTAATTAATCTATCTGTGTATTGTAACAACTGGACCGAGTGGTAACTTTAACAGTGGATTAAAAATCAACTTACACCCCACTTCTGTGATTTTGACAATTTTATGCTGACATGTTCAATGGTTGCTAATTTGCCTTAATCTCTGATAATTTTATTTGTAACCATCACACACACACACTATCTAGCCTGAAAATAGGAATCATGATGTACAAGCTGATAATGGATTAGATTGGACCATTTATCAGCTTCATACATACACTTGATCCATCACCTGCTGTTATGGTGACAGGCCTGTCACAGCCCACAAACATTGGGAGAAAATCTATAGTAAAACTTCTTAGAATGATAATTTCTGTAATGAGCACCAGGTTTAAATCGAATTATCCGTCATCAAGGGTAACTGTTTTGGCGAGAACGAGGCTCTGCCGAGTTCCCACAAATCAGTTACTCGAGGTGATGGATATTTCTATCTGAGCCAAATGTTTCGTGATGAAAACTTTTTCTTACATACCGTCTTGCACTTTTAAAGTGGATTTCCAAATGAAAACTTACCAAATGATGAATTATCATAAAAAAAAAATATCACAAAATCACTGGAAACACCGATCCGATATGCAAGAAAAATGAATACTTCAGATTTTATAAATAAATAATAGTATTCATTTTTGATGTTTATCTGTGGAGACCCGCCTCCATGGTTGGGTAAGGTTACTATGGGATGTTTCTAGTTCCATTTCTTTCCCAGGAAAGAAGGTTAAGTAAATGTCTCTATCTATGGAACATATCTCTATCTGTGGAATATGTCTCTTTCTTTGGAGCATGTTTCTATCTGTGGTTCAAATCTCTATCTTTGGAACTTGTCCCTATCAGTGGAACATGTCTCTATTTGTGGAACATGTCTCTATCTGTGGATCATATCTCTATCTGTGGAACTTGTCCCTATCATTGGAACATGTCTATCAGTCAAACTTGTCCCTATGAGTGGAACATGTCTTTATCTGTGGAACATATCTCTATCTGTATAATGTGTCTCTATCTGTGGAGTATTCTCTATCTTTCACAGGTGCAAAAAGTTATCATGAATGATAGTAGCCACCTGCCTTCAATGGTCTCTTGTCATATTTCTCAACAGTGAGGACATTGACAAGTTGCACTGTTTATATGATGAGTTGGGATGTACAGTTGTTGTAGTTTAAAGAGTAACCATTTTCCAGCACTTGAACTTTTCATATAGTGCATAACCAGTATTGTAAAAGACCTTCGATCCATAGAGATAATTGATCTGCAAAAAAGAGGTCAATCATATTTCATAGCATACAGTATGCTCTTTTTCAGGGGTTTAACATTGATATTGATCAGTGAAAAGAGGTCATTTATAATTCACAGCATGTATAATATACTGCTCAACAGGAATTTTAACTTAAAAATTTCATCTTTTATTCAAACAGGTTAGTGGGGCTAAGGTACTTTAAAACTCACAAAATTAATGCATACACAAGATGCCAAGGGTATGCTTTTAGTGCAGTCATTTGAGCGTAAAGGTGCAAAAAGATTATAGAAAATTTGTTTTCTTGAAAATTGTACTCTTGGCTTTTGAATGCTAATAGGTGCTAGTATGTTAAATTGTATACCAGTTAACCATGTTTTCTTGTTATCCCTGATCAAGCTTGCATGCACAGGATGAAAAAAGTAATTTATTGAAAAATCCTGCTGTAGTCAGCTAAACTAGTGCTGAGAGTTACATTCAGCATTTTGACATTAGTTACCTGTTGTTTACTCTGCCAAAACTTTGAAACATTTTACGGTTACATAATCTGAACTAAGCATCTTTGACTGTCTCTGTTGATAAATATATAAGTGAATATGTGCTTTCCATATCTTTGTCTGTTGTGATGTCATTAAATGCTTGTTGTTTTTAACTTTTTGACTGGTAACCAGCCTCATTTTGCTGTCAGAGTGACATCTGTGTTACGGTAGATAAAGCATGTGAGTGTGTACTATTGAAGTACTAGCATTGTTAGAAACTAGTTATGACATTAGCTTCCTTCATTCATGATTTATATCTTGTAGGTATAATTGAGGTAGAACTTCAGGAAGGAAATGATGGGCAGATAACTCTGATAGGTCATCCTGTCCAGTCGGACGGTACCGAGGGTCAGGGATGTACATCGCAAAGATCATCACCTAGGGCATCACCGAAACGTTTTAATAGGGCAAATTCACCGTTATCGAGTGGTAGTGAAACAGATCAAACACAAAGTCCAGTGTTACCATCCAGGCAAAAACATTCAAGAGTTGCTGGCAATTCTTACAGGTAGATTGAATTTGCCTATTCTAATTTTTTCTAACCATTATCCCTCCAAATTTCCAAAGTGGACTTGTCCATCCTTCAGTTTGGACAGTACCATTAATTTCAAAGGGGCGATCAGTAAACATTTATTGACATAATAGAAACAAGTTCAGATCCTGCTCAGACAACATGGATGTGCAGGCTGATCATGATCTGCACTGGTCACAAAGGCAGAGACATTTGTCTCTGTTGTGGTAAAAGTTAAGTTTTCCGTATCATTTAGGTCTTGCAATGTGTTTGTTTGAAACTTAGAGAAGGGAATATGCTCTCTAATGCAACTCTGATGGATAAATTACTGGTCCGGAAATAAACGCATCAGTTAATAAATAATGTATAATTGCTTTAGCCTTGAAAGTGCATCAAAGATATTTCAGTCATTTTATTTGACTGTTAAACAAAATTGCCTTAATATTATGCTTTTGCTGTGTGATTGTATAGTTTTATTAGAAAGTCTGTTTGATCATTGAAACATGCAAAGTTGCACATTTACATTTATATTTACATATGCATAATGTAGTTATTTTTTGTCACATATGTAGAAAAGTTGTTTACTGTATAAGTGGTTAAGTTCGCAACGCGCAATGTTTGCAAATTTTCGTGATTTGGCAAAATTTGCAAATATATCTACCAGCGTAAATATCCACGCTGTCAGATGTATTTATTTACCTCATCACTGTATAGCACCGAGTTAGTACATGACTGTTTAAAAACTTTAAGAAACAAGTAAATTCAACAAGAGCTGTCCCTCACAAGTGACGAATGCCCCCGAAAGAGGTGCCTCACAGTCTGTGTCCTCTCCATGTGCTCAATAAATGTGCTATGTAATTTTAAAATCCTTCCATGCATGACAGAGTAATCATGCATACAGTATTCCATTACTTTAAACACTAAGTGTGACCTTGACCTTTGAGCTAGGGACTTGGGTCTTGCACGCGACACATCCGCTTGATGTGCTAGACATTTGTGCCAAGTTATTTTAAAATCCTTCAAAGCATAATAAAGTTATAGTCCGGACACAAATGTATGCATATATACAGGATTCCATTACCTATAAACTCTAAGTGTGACCTTGACCTTTGTGGTAGGGATGTGGGTCTTGCACGCGACACGTCGTCTTGATGTGCTAGACATTTGTGCCATACTATTTTAAAATCCTTCAAGGCATGACAAAGTTACAGTCCGGACACGAATGTGTGCATATATGCATATATAGAGGAATCCATTACCTTCAAACTCTAAGTGTGACCTTGACCTTTGAGGTAGGGACGTGGGTCTTGCACGCGACACGTCGTCTTGATGTGCTAGACATTTGTGCCAAGTTATTTTAAAATCCTTCAATGCATGACAAAGTTACAGTCCGGACACGAATGTGTGCATATATGCATATATAGAGGAATCCATTACCTTCAAACTCTAAGTATGACCTTGACCTTTGAGCTAGGGACGTGGGTCTTGCACGCGACACGTCGTCTTGATGTGCTAGACATGTGTGCCTAGTTATTTTAAAATCCTTCAATGCATGACAAAAGTTACAGTCCGGACACGAATGTGTGCATATATAGAGGATTCCATAACCTTCATACTCCAAGTGTGACCTTCACCTTTGAGGTAGGGATGTGGGTCTTGCACGCGACACGTCGTCTTGATGTGCTAGACATGTGTGCCAAGTTATTTTAAAATCCTTCAATGCATGACAAAGTTACAGTCCGGACACGAATTTGTAAGTGGGGACGCACGGACGGACGGACAGACGGACGGACGGACAGACGGTGCGATTTTAATATGCCACCCTTCGGGGGCATAATAAACCATTTTACTACTTACATTATGTAAGCAAATCTGTATAATTGTTGTGAATAAATGCAGAATATGAATGCAAAATATTGATCAAAACATGCAAGGTGTTTTACACACAGTCAGGGATAGCCCACTTTGATACTAGTCATAGAGAGCCTTGTGTGCTTTCATGAGCCACATTGCATGTACAAATAAACAAAAGTTACAGATTAGTTTTCACACCCTTATTTTGATTAAGCATGGCACATAGCTACTGTTTCTTTGTTACCTCATACTGGCTATATATGAAATTTGTGTTGTATTGTACAGAAACAAAGACTTTTATTGTTTCGAACTGCATGAAAATAACTAACTGTTACTTACCTGCCCAATTAAAGCTGGCTTGTACAGGGTGTTAAAACATACAATAAAATAATCATCTTTTATTACTGCATGATTAAGGTTTACATTATTTGACCAAATCTTTGTACTGTTAAAACCTGTTATAAACAGGTCCCGTTATCGATCAGCTCCATGGCAACACTATTTTCACAACGTGTAAATACTGTGCATATTCATATTTTGGGATTCGCGAACATTTCTGCTAGCAAAGAGTTGGAAATTTTCAGTTCATGAAATTTTTGACCAGCGAACGTAAGGACTTATACAGTATTACTGTGCTCAATACTGATGTTTATCTCAAGGCCATTTTCTGGGATTTTATTTTGTAAATCTTTATCATTTTCCATTTATTGAAACTTGGAAAACAAGAAAAGATATTTGCTTGAATAATTACCCACAAGTGTAGACCAATAGCTTGTACACTGAAAATTAAGAAACTCTGATAAAACTAGCAATATTTGGCAAGGTATGACCACGAAACTGTCGTAACTTACATGAAATAAAGAAGAACTTGCATCAGTTTTGCGGTCAACCCTCAAATTATTGGGTTAATTGTTAAATTCTTAAAAGAGTTCAGGTGTTTCACTATGCTTGTCTGACAGTACTCAAAGAGTGTAATGAAACCAAATCTGCATTTAGACATTTTACAACAATCAACTCTTAATGTAACAACTTTCATTCAACTGGGATATTGTTGAGTATTCTGTCAAGTGGGGTATAAGTATATACTTGCGTCCTCAATGAAAAATGGCCAGTCGAACAAAGCTATCGATACTGTTAAAAGGAAAAAAATTTCGGAAACGATCTCAGGGAAATTGATACCTTTGACCTAGATGTAGTCAGTGAACTGTTTGATGTATGATGTAAGGAAAGTAAATACATTTAGCAAAACTGTATAGTTTCCTTATGTCAGCGTTTCTGTAATGAATATATTGTTCAACATGTATTCATACTGTTGCATACTAATGGCTGTTGTAATAAAGGACGACAAAAAAATATGTAACATTTATATGTTATTTGCGTATATGCAGTTTCTTTCTTTTGTCTGAAATCATCTTATTACAAATATTTCAAAGGTTTTTAAGTAATTGGTTGACAAAAAAACAAAATTCTAAAAATTCTGGTGGCAAAATTCTAAAAATTCTGGTGACAAAAAAATAAAATTCTATTAATAATTTTGATAGTTTCGAAGCATTTGATAATTTTGATAGTTTCTAAGTATTTGGTTGATTAAAGATAAAATTCTAAAAATGCTGTTCATACTTTTGCATACTTATGAGCAGGGCTTCAGTAATTTGGTCAACTCGATCGGTCCGGGCAGAGTCTTTGACGTTATTGATGTTGCAAATCATGTTACCCCACCCGCTTCAGCAATACAGCGGAAGTTACTCACTTGTTCTATTATGCGCTTTTACAGTGATGTCATGCTCAAAATACACAATCTTACTTTTCAAAATTCATTTCCTGTTGAAATTGGTTGATATTTTATCATGTCTGAAGTTGATTTACATATAGTTCGAAAGGAAAAGCAAGCAACTTATGTCTGCCGAGTTCAGCCAAATTTATCGAGAAAAAGTTTACTGTGGCACCGTGCGACGGGAGTCTCCCGCTCCGGTCTTCAAAGGTCTCGGAAATGATCTGTGTAATAATTAGCCATGAAAATATTTTTGCAGAATATTAATTTATTTTTTGGTCCATGACCATTCGTGACTTAGGACAGAGCCTGCAAAAATATGTACCGGTGGACAATTTACAATCGTATTCTTGAAAAAATAGGTCTACCACATATATTTTTGTCGAATTTAAGTAAAGCAGATCTACATTTACAAATTGTGTTATTTAATTTATTTTCTAAAACTTAACATCTACTTTTAAAATAATTCAAAATTATTAATAAAAGTGAACATCTACTTTCAAAATAATTCAAAGTAATTAAAGAAATTAATTAACTGACAAAGCAATCCAGGATCAGTCTTTTCCAAGTGGGAAAGCTAACTGCAAACATAAAAGTATTGCCAGAGGCATTTGGCTTTGTCCTCTGATTGCTAATTACCGACCGACATTTTTGACCGAAAATGTAAAAATTCTCGGACCGATTTAGAATGGCTTTTTTGACTTGTGAATCAGTTTTTGAAGTCAAAATTCGGTCCAGAACCAAAAAACCGAAGATTATCGAAGCCCTGCTTATGAGTGCTGTAATAAGAGACAACAAAAACTGAGCATTTTATTACCTTGCCTAGAAGGCTATTACAGTCACATTTGCATCGATGTCAGTGTCCATGTTGGCGTTACAGCTTTGGTTATGTAAAGATCCTAATTCAATACAAATTATGGTCCTTGTTTGACTAAAAAAATTTGTTAAAGTTTTGCATGAAAGGTACTATCATGTGTATCTCAGTAATTGATTTAAAACTTCAAGATATACCTTAATGGTATCAAACAATCGGGTTAGATAAGTCTTGACTGAATGTATTATAAATTATCACCCTTTTTGAACTTAAAAGATACCGATACTTTGGTTAGTTTTTCATGTAAGCTGAATTTGCTTAAAGTTTTATGTGAAGCTACTATGAAGCCTATATCTAAAGTAACTATTGCTGAAATTGATTTGAAACATCTTCACATTGTTCGGAGGTCTCCAACAATAAAATTATATTACTTTTGACTGAATTAATTACAAATTATGGCCCTTGTTTTACTTAGAAATTTAAGTTTTTCATGCAAGGTACAATTTTCAGTAACAACTGATGGGATTGAGTTACCATTATTTTCTGCACATTGGGTAGGGTTAGCGGATTGGCAAGGGTTTAGACAGCCCATTTTATCATACAAACAGGAATATAGTGTGGTGCAGGTGAGGGGCCCAGTCTTTCTTGGTCATCACCCTGTGTTCTTCCATGATAATAGGAACTTTTCAAGTACACTAACAGGAAGTCTGTGGTTCTCATAAAATAGGGCAACAGTATAATGTCTCCGCATGATGTTACATACAATTTCGTTTTAAAAAAATAATTTTATTTCGGGATTGTAAGGGATTTTCAGCTCTTTGCTTAGAATTGACTAGGTACTTGTTACCTTTGTTGTATTTAGGATAAACATTAGTTTTGTATTGCCAACCTGCTGTAAACAAAGTTTGTTAATATTATATGTAATCAACAAATTGGTCAATGACTCACCTGATCAAAATTATGTTTATAGTCTGCTTTTCAGACAAAGGTCATAAGTTTATTTTATAATAACCAAGCCCTTTTCCTTGTCATTGAATAACCAGCCTAGTAATTCAGTTATTTGGTCAAATATCAAGGCTAGATAAATAAAAATTTCTAATTGTTGTTGTTAATAACAAGATTACAGTTCATAAAGTATAATGTGACAGTGATGCGACAGAAAAGTTCAATATCGTTGTGTAAATTCATTGGTTACTGTAAGAAGTAAAGGTTTTCTTGCATGCATGATCTATTTTTCTGTAGAAAGGTTATAAACTTTTCTGTATGCATATATCCTTTATGTCACTGTCACTTTTTCATAAATGAACTGTAGTCTACAGATTTAGATGAGGGCAATTGTAAGGACTCCTTTGATATGTAGCCAGGTCTGGTAACAGTATGATGAGTAAAACATGTCAGATCTTAAAAGGATCAAATTGGCAACAATCCCATATGCAAATTGAAAGCACTTAGTCATTATTCAGTTGTTTGGTTTGTTTTATATTTAAAGTGTTAAACTACTACGAAGCGGCAGTATAGAAGTGAGTACACAGACAGACACAGTTTTCCATTCCCCGGACCCCAAAAATGGTTCCAAGTCGGCTAGCCTGAATCCATGGAGCCTGAAGTGCCACAAAAGGCAGCTAGCAAAGATGAGAATGGACAACCAAGATTCCAATTTAAAAAGTAAGATACTGGTTTTTTAAACCATTATATATTTTTCGAGATTTGACCTGTTTTATTTCGTCTCTACAGATTTACTTCCAAATTGTTCCCCCAAGAATGTCTCAAAAGGTTTTACATGTCACTGATTTCAGTGATGGTCTTCACTTCAGGATAATGAGTTTAAAAAGATGGAAAATTTTGAAGTTATTTCACTGAGTTTTATGAGCTTTTAAGTGATGCTTACCTGAAGTGCAGGTTGAACTTAGTATGAAAAATAATTTCAACATGTTAGATAGATAGTAAATGTGTAAAATAAATGTTATGTGTTAAAAAGTTGTCTTCTACAACTAAACTTCAATTATTACTCCAAGAAAGTTTCTCAAAAATTACTTTGCCAAAATTAAAAATAGGTTTGTTTGCCGTCACCCAACCGACCAACTAAAAGTGCTGCTCTCCAAATATTTTTATTGGACCACGCTGGTCAATTATTATTATATTCTTTTTAAGATTTTTATGCCCCTTAAGGATGGCATATTAAAATCGCTCTGTCTGTCCGTCCGTCTGACCTTCTGTCTGTCTGTGTGTCCCCACTTACAAATTTGTGTCCGGACTGTAACTCTGTCATGCATTGAAGGATTTTAAAATAACTTTGCACAAATGTCTAGAACATCAAGACGACGTGTCGTGGCAAGACCCACGTCCCTACCTCAAAGGTCAAGGTCACACTTGGAGTTTGAAGGTTATGGAATCCTCTATATATGCACACACTTGTGTCCGGACTGTAACTTTATCATGCATTGAAGGATTTTAAAATAACTTGGCTCAAATGTCTAGCACATCAAGACGACATGTTGCGTGCAAGACCCACATCCCTTCCTCAAAGGTCAAGGTGCTCACAAAGTGCCAGAGTGAGCTATTAGGATCACATTCTGTCCGTCATCCGGCCGTCCACCATTTTCTTCAAACAACATCTCCTCTGAAACCACTGGGCCATTGTTTATGAAACTTTGCAGGGATTTTCCTTGCATGAAGCTCTATCAAAGTTGTTCAAAGAATTCTATTCCATGCATAACTCTGGTTGCTATGGCAACAAAGAGGAAATTTTTTTTAAATCTTCTTCTCTGAAACCACAAGGGATAGAGCTTAGATATTTGGCATGTAGCATTGTCTAGTAGACCTATACCATGATTGTTCAAATATGACCCCCAGGTCAAAATTCACCCTGCGTGGGTGGTCACTTAGTTTTACATACTTTTATTAGGCTTATGTAGGAAAAACTTTCTTCTCTGAAACTACAGGGCCTAGAGCTTAGATATTTAGCATGTAGCATTGTCCAGTGGACCTCTACCAAAAGTATTCAAAATTGACTCCGCCCGGCGGGGGGGGGGGGAAGGGGAGGGGAGGGGAGGGGAGGGGTCACTTGGTTTTACATAGGCTTATACAGAAAACACTTTAAAAACTCCTGAAACCTCAGGGCCTAGAGGTTAGATATTTAGCGTGTATCATAGCCTGGTAGACTTCTTCATAGTTTGTTCAAATTATACCCAAGGGGTCAATATTAGCCCGGTCTAGGAGGTCACTTATTTTACAAAGATGTATAAAGGAAAATCTATTTTGTATGTAACATTGTCTTGAGGTCTTCCACCTACTGCGGTCAAATCAAGCCATCAGGCAAGTAGACTTGTATTCAGGTGAGCGATATAGGGCCATCATGGCCATCTTGTATAAATGTGGCCTAGAGCTTTAAATAGTTATTGTCTGTTTATACAGAGTTTATATTACTGGAGAATGTAGCCGCAAAGTTTAAGTACCCATGTATACTGGATCTAAAGATGGGAACCAGACAACATGGAGATGATGCGCCAGAATCCAAGAAAAATAGTCAGATGAGGAAATGTGCAAGTACCACATCCAGTGCAGTAGGGTTACGTTTAATTGGGATGCAGGTATACAAGAATAGTCTTTAAATTGATGAAGATTTGCTGCAATTTTCTCTCTGCTTTAACCCTTAATCAGCTAAATTTCTAAAATGGACTTGTCCGTCCTTCAATTCAGATAAAACTCTAATTGTTTAAAGGGTTTCTCAGTGAAAATTAACTAACTGAATAGCAAGGAGTGCAGAGCATGGTAAGACTGTATTGTTGTGCAGGCTGATCATGATCTACACTGGTCACAAAGTGGAATCACTTGCCTCTAGCAAGATAAGAGTGAAATGAAATCATCAAGAGAAACAATGTACATGTACACAAAGAAGTAAGGCTTCTTTTCTTCTCTTCTCTCTATTTTGTTTGCTGTTCTAACTATTCTAATGGTGCTTAGTGGTTGAAGGATATTTCAAGTTTTATGGTACACTAGCATACCTAGGAAAGTTGTTTATAGTAAGCTTTCATACACAAAAGGCACACACTTTTCATGCAATATTTCTTCAAAAATATTTGAAGTGTTACATGTATCAGTGTAGGATAAGACCTTCTTATACCCTAAATGTATAAAAATGGGCTCAAGAATTTCTGAAATCTCAGTCTGTCCATGACGGGCAATCGCCGCCAATTGCATGCCCTTACTCTCACCCTCTTTCACACCATCATAGTTTCTTCTCCACACTCCCAGGCTTGCTGATTGCCAAAAACTGACCACCTTTCCTTTGTGTCACAAGTCCATCCCTCGAATCATAACCGATTTCCCGGCTCATCATCTTGTTCAGCATCCCTGATTATCACAGATACCCTTGCCCCACCTCCTTTAGCAAGTATCCCAATGAAGTATCTCGTCGTGCCATGTTTCATTATGTTCCCAAACTCTGAAGGATTGTTAAAATCAAGACTGTCAGAACAAACAAAAAGGTCAGGTATGCAAGCATATAGATCTGTTATTCTAAGGCAGCACATCAATTGGTTTTTTCCTGAGTTTGAACCTTGGCACCATCCTGGAAAGCCTGTAGAATTTAGGGTTTCGAACTAGGGGTTATCAGCTGTCAGATAGCAGTAAAGTGTAGTACAAAGCATAGCTGTGTTTGTTTTTTTGGCAGGAGTAACCATGGCAACAGGGCAGGTTAGATTGATACAACTCAGCTTGCCTTGGCCGTGATTTGTCAATGTTGACAACAAAAGTTTGGGGTAATTTGGTTTAAACTAAATTATACCGATGTCTGTATATTATGAAAACAGTTGCAGAATGGTTGATTTTTTTACGTTAATGCATTATAAATTGATGTAAAAATGCTCAAGCGGAAGGCTCTTTCTATTTAATAACTTTGTATTAAATTCATTGTATTTTAGCAATTACCTGATCGCATGTTAAATTATTAATCAATGAAACTTGTATTTGATTTGTTGCTTTTTAAACATTGTACACGTGCAAATAATGTTTATGCTATTTACTAGAAGTTCCTCAAGGGTCATTATTTTGTTGGCCGTTACTTATGGATTATAACCAGTATCTACTAAAATGCATGTCCTGTTGTCATTCAGTGAGTCAAGGTGTATTTGCAGAGCGTATGAATTTAGTGATAGCTCTCAGTAAAATATGTTATTATGCCCCCGAAGGGAGGCATATTAAAATCGCACCGTCCATCCGTCCGTCTGTGCATCTCCACTTACAATTCGTGTCCGGACTGTAACTCTGTCTGCATTGAAGGATTTTAAAAAACTTGGCACACATGTCTAGCACATCAAGGCGACGTGTCGCGTGCAAGACCCACATCCCTACCTCAAAGGTCAAGGTCACACTTGGAGTATGAAGGTTATGGAATCCTCTATATAGCACACATTCGTGTCCGGACTGTAACTTTGTCATGCATTGAAGGATTTTAAAATAACTTGGCACAAATGTCTAGCACATCAAGACGACGTGTCGCGTACAAGACCCACGTCCCTAGCTCAAAGGTCAAGGTCATACTTAGAGTTTGAAGGTAATGGATTCCTCTATATGCATATATGCACACATTCGTGTCCGGACTGTAACTTTGTCATGCATTGAAGGATTTTAAAATAACTTGGCACAAATGTCTAGCACATCAAGACGACGTGTCGCGTACAGGACCCACGTCCCTAGCTCAAAGGTCAAGGTCAAACTTAGAGTTTGAAGGTACGGATTCCTCTATATTGCATATATGCACACATTCGTGTCCGGACTGTAACCGCTGCATTGAAGGATTTTAAAATAACTTGGCACAAATGTCTAGCACACAACATGGCGTGTCGCGTGCAAGACCCACGTCCCTAGCTCAAAGGTCAAGGTCACACTTAGAGTTTATAGGTAATGGAATCCTGTATATATGCAACATTTGTGTCCGGACTATAACTTTATCATGCTTTGAAGGATTTTAAAAAACTTGGCACAAATGTCAGCACATCAAGCGGATGTGTCGCGGGCAAGACCCAAGTCCCTACCTCAAAGGTCAAGGTCACACTTAGTGTTTAAAGTAATGGAAAACTGTATGCATGGTTACTCTGTCATGCATGGAAGGATTTTAAAATTACATAGCACATTTATTGAGCACATGGAGAGGACACAGACTGTGAGGTACCTCTTTTGGGGGCATTCGTCACTTGTGAGTGACAGCTCTTGTTTTGTTGTTTTTTTTGTATACTTTCAAACTTACATTGTTCGAGCCTGCTTTTGAATCAACGCTTATCAGAAGTTTCATTACATTTCTTTTATAGGTATTCCAGTCTACCTCAGGACAGTTCATCTGTCAAAATAAATACTACGGCCGTAAACTCACTGTAGCAGAATTTAAAGAAAGTCTCGAACTCTTCTTGTACGATGGTGATAAAACGAGATTGGAGCTCATCAGTCCCATACTGACTCGTCTGCAACATTTGTACAAGATTGTAAAGAAGCAAGAATCATTTAGATTTTATTCCAGTTCGTTACTGATAATGTATGGCGGTAGAGCAGAGCCGCACGAGGAGGATATGGAACAAGATCAATCTGCGGACAAAGACGCTGTGAATTCAGATCAGGAAAATGAAACACAAGACAACAGTGAACATTTAAATGTTCCTGCTCAAGATGATAACTGTTTAGTGGATGTTCGAATGATAGATTTTGCACATTCCACGCATCGCGGATTCCAGGACGACGCACCTCACAAAGGCACCGATGATGGGTATTTGTTCGGATTGCAGAATCTCATAGCAATATTTGAGGATATACAGAAACGGTACAGTGGACAGAGTGAAGGTAACATTTAAAACAGCCGGGAACGGTGCAAGACTTTTGTCAGAAACGATAAAAAGGACCATGTGCATAAAAACGTGATATATCATAATATCATATGATTAGGTCATTACTTCATTCAAGTTGTAAAACTTATACAGTTTTACTTCCCTGCTGGAAAGGGGATGTTTATGAGGGATGTTAAAAAATTAATGAGATTTCTTGTTTGGGGTAGATAGGTACTGAAGAAAAAACTTGTGTAATATCCAATATTGAAGTTGTTGAAGTTGTTACATCAACATTTGATTTGTGTTTGAAGATCATTTAAGTAAAATCAGCGTCTTGTTGAGAGATCCCAACTCTTATATTGATTCTTCATCTGTCAGAAACTCATTACTATGAAAATACATTTATAGTAGTTGGACATAGCATGTAAGGCTTGGGTTTGAATCCCATTAAAGGAACTTTTGCCTTCTACACCCGCAATTACTTCTGGTGCAAGTGCTGAAAAAACATACTGAAACAGTAATTAAACTTCATATATAAACACTGTATTTATTTTTATGATAAATAAGAAATTAAAACATCTGTGACAACCCACAAATTTAAAAGTCAAACAAAAAATATCTGACACTACTATTTTCTATAGAATAAAATGGAATCCACCAATCCAAATACCTGGTACCAACGAAATAGTGTTTTTTCTAATCTATTTATAACTTGCCTATGACTTTACATGCACAGTAACTGTCCAGCAGAATCATCGTATATTCCCATTAGAACATTTCTGTTTACGTTAGTGAACCTCCTCTTTTCATTAAATCAATTTACATAAATTGTCCAGTTCCCTCTTTACTTCTGCATAGCTCATTTAGAAAACATACACCCACCTGTCACCTTATAGATTGGTTCCATATGTAAGCAACCAAAGAGTTTATGACCGGAGCATCTATCTGTTTTATGGACACAATATATTGCTGTATGTCTCTGTGGTCTAGTGGTTACTTTCAAACTATCTAAACCAAGGACATGCCATATTAGAATTTTTCTTTAAACTTTGATAGAATGACCTTACTGAATTATTGTTTGCTTTAGAGACACGGTTAACTTATAAAAAAGTGCCACATGGCTGATGATGTATTATAGATTTTTCTGTAGGCCCTAAAACTGTGATATCTTCAAGACTTCTTGTTTTGTGTAAACACAGCATTAGAAGTAGGTTCTCTGTTCACAAAGGCTAGCATGATGGCGCCATCTAGACACTCTTGTATTATTGAAGTGAATTTGATTATTTAATGTTGTGTTGAAGTACAGTGTAACTTTATTTTAAACCTTTGTTTCTGATGTTTGTTGAGGTACCATCTTGTTATTGCAGAGAACGGAATAGGGTTATTTTTGTACTAGTTATGTAAAGAAAAGAAAATAATCATTTGAAGAGTTTATGATTAGATTATGTAGAATAAAAGACATGTGTCCAAAATGAAAACTGCTGTTTGCGGGTAAAGGTTTACAAAATGTCATTTTGCACCATAATTCACTGACATTTTTTTTATACTGACCAGAGATCCATATTTATAGAATCCAAGCTGCCTTAATGATTAACATCGGTCTTATCATACCATCAGAACATGGGCACAGATAACAGGGTACAATTTTCAGTTCATACCTACCGACCGTGTTTCAGCAATTTCAAGTGAAGCTCACTGCTGTAGAAAATACAAATATTTTTCTAAAAATAGCAAAGCTAATCTGTGACGATGTGTGACATCTATTAGCTTAGTTAAGTATAGTTTAGACATATTGACTTTACAAGTTCTTGCAACTTATATTAACTACTCTCACTGACTGTTACCTGGAGTTCTGACAAGTAATAAGTCAATGGAAGCGATTTTTCTGAGGTTGTGGTCAGATGCAGCTGCTGGGATTTGAACCCACGTAAATTTTTAACCTGCAAGCTGTGGAAGTCTGTAGCAGATGAGCGAATTTGCCCCTAAAATACATTGGTTTTCATAGATGTATATAGTTATATGTATTATTTATACATAGTTTTTGTTAGAATTTGACCATTTCTTCATAATTTTGTTCGAGTTCTTTTCCTTTTTTCTCTGTTGTGCAATAATTTGTTCATTTATGATATGTTAAGTGTTATGTGTTATTTATGGTACTTTAACTATGGAAAATACAATAACAGTGCACATCTGATAGGACTATTTTATTTCAGTATTGTTAAAGTCCCATTAACACTTTCAATGTAAACGTATTTGTATCACCAAGAAAGATTTCTTACAGACAATACTGATAGTAATTTGTTGTAAAACATATGTAATATTGTTTTGTTAATTGATAGTTCATCTTTTAGATATAGCACAATATTTTTTTTTAATGGTAATACTGCATTGCAAAAAAGAGGAAACTTTTTCTGGCAATGCCGTTTTCATGAAGAAACTACAGAAATATAAAAGAAATGGATACGTCATCATTTTTTTAGACTAATTAGAACAAAATACTTTCATTATTCTATCCTTAAATTTATTATCTATTTACGAGTATCCAAAGTGCTCCTGGGACTTTAACTTTTCTGAAATAGCTATTTTTTTATTGAAGTGTAGTTAACATATCTAAAACTGTTATTTATATTGAAGTGTTTTGCATAAGTCTGAATCTGCTGTTTTATTTGAGTATAGTAAACACACCTGAATGTGCCATTTGATTTAAGTATAGTTGACACACCTAAATAAGACACTTAGAACAGAATCTTTTAGCATCACGGGTATTATGATGCCCCCTCCTTCGAAGAATGAGGGGTATATTGTTTTGCAGACATCGGTCTGTCTGTCCATCTATCTAGGGGTTTCCGAATGATAACTCAAGAACCCTTGAGCCTAGCATCTTGAAACTTAATGTAGATATTGGTTATGACATTTGTGTTTTACGAAAAAGGTCTTGTCGATACAGTGTTTGCAATAGCCATAGTTTTATCCAAAGATGGGATATTTCAAAGCAAGGTTATTTGAAGAGGCAAGAAAGAGTTTTCCATCATTTACCGTATATATAAATTGAAATTATTTTTATTATCATGTAATGTTAACATTTCGGCAAATGCCTTCATCAGAATACCAATGTTCAAATGGAGGTGAGGTAATGTTGTATGCATTAAAGCTGGTATAATGTAAAAAAAACTGCACGGAAATTAAGCATGAAATAATATAATACACATATATGCATTCTAATCATCATTATTATTAATATAGCATCATTCTGACTGGTACCAGAAAAATACAGCAATTATCAGACTGTTTCTAGACAATATAGCACTTAACAGACTGGTTTCAGAAAAGTATAGCAGCTATCGGACTATAACCAGAAAAATATAGCACTATAACCACAAATATAGACTGGTTTCAGAAAAGTATAGCACCAAACAGGCTGGTTTCAGAAAAATGTAGCACTTAACAGAGGGGTATCAGGAAGATATAGCACTTTACAGACTGGTTCCAGAAATATACAGCACTTAACTGACTGTTACCAGAAAAAAATATAGCACATAACATACTATAGCACCTGACGGGTTGGTTCCAGAAAATTTATAGCACCTAAGACTGGTTCCAGAAAAATACAGCACTTATCAGACTGGTTCCAGAAAAATATAGCACCTAACAAACTGGTTCCAGAAAAATATAAAAATCGTGTAGTTTGGTAAATTAGGTCACTTGTCTTGAAAGCAACTATTTCATACATTTTAATGTAAAGACAATGTTTCTGTATCAGGTTTTTCATGGATTTTTTTATGTTTATTGTTCAAATTTTTGTTAATGGAAGTTTTGATATTGATGTAAATGTAATGATAACATACTGATCCATATATTAATCATTAAAGATGTTAGATTATTCTTGTACTGTTTTTTTTAGCTCACCTAAGCACAAAGTGATGTTCAATAATTATTGCATCAAATGACATCTCCTCTTTAATAACTGGGCGAATTTCAACCATACTTGACTGCATTGTTTCTTGGATCATTTACTAAAATTACTCAAACTGCACAGAATGGCCATCAGATCTCAAAATAGAAAATGCTCAAATGCTCCTTAACAATTTCAACCAAACTTCATGGGATTGTTGCTAGGATGGTCCTCCACCAAAATTGCTTAAACGGTTCTGCTCTACTGCACAAAATGGCTGCTAGAGTTAAATATAGAAAAACTTTTCTCAATTTTTACCCCAGTTAGACCAGTTTCAACCAAACTTAAGATTGTCACTTAGTTTAGTTTATACTTATTTATTTTAGCTCGATTGTGAAGAAAGCTTTGAGCTTATTGAGTCACTCTCGAGTCCAAGATTGTCACTTGGGTGGTGTTCTACCAAAATTGTCAATTGCTACCAGAGCTCTTCTCCAATGCACAATTATTATCTTTATTTTATCTTTATTTGTGCAGATTTGATCATGTATTGCAGAGGTTTGCTATTCACTCAGGTGAGTGATAAAGGGCCATCATGGCCCTCTTGTGTTCAATTTCCTCAGCTTGACTCCAGACTCTGGAGATACTTTTACAGGCTGTACATTCTTATAGACCTGCGCTTGTAGCTTAGTTGGGTTTAAACTTACCCATTTTACATTGATAGTGGAACTAGTTCTTACAACTTATATGAACTCCGAATGCTTCCTATAGCTCTCACCAGTACAAGCACTGAAAGAAGTGATTGTTGAGGTTGAGGTCAAATGTTTGTTACTGAGCTGTGATAATTGACTTGGATTACAGTGGTTGTTTAAAATGTAGATACAGGGGCAGATCTTGAAATACAGAAATATTATTTTCTTCTAAAAGTGCATTCTGTCTATATTGATTTTACTCCTGAGTTAGCACTGAAAAACCCTAGACAAAAAAAAAACTAAGAAAAAGGATGTATTCCCTGTTTCTTCAACTATTTCAAGTTAATCAAGCAAGAAAGTTTACATTGCATTTGAAAGCTTGGGATTTTATTGCTGTCATTCTAGAATAATCCAATCTTAATATGGTCCAGGAAGAATGAGTCACTTTTTAAGAGCCACCAAACTGGATAAAAAAAGTCTCATGGGAGTGCATTTCTAATTAATGGCATAGGTTGTAATGGGAGTGTAAAATCATGTTCTAAAATCTTCCGGTTGAATGATATATAAAGGTAGTAGGACAGATTGTATCAAATATTCGTGCTTCAAAATTATTTTCACATGGTAGGCTGTTTAAAGGCCGTAACAAAAGAAAGTCCTCTTGGAATGGAGGAAAGACGATAAAAAAAAGTCACACAAACTGTTTAAATTATTAGTTGTTCAAGGAATTATATTAAATTACAAAGATCGTGTTTCTTTAAGAAGATTTAGTGAACAAGCTCCAATATCAAAGTCTGCGATTCTTTTATTTAAATGTTGCAAGACTATCTGAAGAGTGTCATTGCTATTACCACAATGAATTCATCATACTTTGTCATAGAGACCAAAAATGTAATTGTAGTGTGGCTTACTCTTCAGTTTGGAGTTGGAAAGAGATAGCAATGAATAAGAAATACATTGGAATGCGGAAAAAAAACTTTGATGTTTTATTGCATGTTAAAGATCTGTTTTTGTGAACGACATTTATTACAGATGTAATTTTTATCTGGTATGCAGGAAAATTCTTTATATACATGATAAAGCATTAATTTTGTGGGTAAATCTAAAACAAAAGGCAGGTTAATTTGCAACTATGATCAGGGTTTATCAGCAAACAATTAGGGCTATAAACATACGTTGATATTTCTATTTCTAGCTCTTGGTATCTGTGGTAAAATTGAACAGTTCAAGTAAAAGGGGACAGTGAAAATGACTGATTTGCATGAGGTTGTGTGAAGATTTAAGTATGTTAGCTCTTCATGTCTTTACTGGCAACTGAGCGGAAGTGTCAAAGCAATTTAAGTAGAAGAACATCCGTTGAAGTTATATGTGAAAAATCATATTGCAGTTTGGAAGTTTATATTCCAACAACTTTTTTACCATTGTTAGAGCTTGCATTCAAAACCTACAGCAGAACAGAATCTATTTAAAGCATGAACTTTCCTTTGAAGTGTATTAAACAAGAGGCCCTAAAGAGCCAGTATTGCTCTACTGAACTGATACGATTGTTCAGAGCATATTTTGTGAAAATCTTTTGGGGTGTTGTCAAGGAAAAGCTAACGGATTTCACTGACCTTGACCCACTGACCCCAAAAACAGTAAGGATTATCAACGCAGTAACACCAAATATCCTATGGAGTTTCAAGACTGTTGTTGATAATTTGAGGTAGGGATGTGGGTATTGTATGCTACAGGTCGTCTTGATGTGCTCAACATTTGAGCAGTTATTTTGAAATCCTTCAATACAAGACTGTTACAGTCTGGACACAATTTGTATGCATATATACAGGACTCTATTACCTTTAAACTCAAAGTGCAACCTTGACCTTTGAGGTAGGGACGTGGCTCTTGTATGCAACATTTCTTGATGTGCTGAACATTTGAGCAAAGTTATTCTAAAATTCTTCAATGCATGACAAAGTTACAGTACTGACACGAATGTTTACATAAATACACGACTCCATTACCTTTAAACTCTCAGTTTTCTTAACCAAAGTTACCTGCGCGAACAGTACACAGTTCTTAACAGTGCTCCAATGTTTACCCGTGTAGTACATTTTTTCAGATAATGCAGGACAGCGAGGTTAAAACAAATCATGAAGGGGCTAATGTCTGCATTTACAAAATCATGAAGGGGCTAATGTCCACCTTTTAATAAAATCATGAAGGGGCTAATGTCTGCCTTTAAAAAATCATGAAGGGGCTAATGTCCACCTTTATAAAAGGGGTAATGGGGGGGGGGTGGGGCTTGTTTATTGCCTTTAAAAATCATGAAGGGGCTAATGTCTGCATTTACAAAATCATGAAGGGGCTAATGTCCACCTTTATAAAATCATGAAGGGGCTAACGTCCACCTATACAAAATTAAGCTCAGGAGCTCATGTCCGTTAAACTCACACGACTGTTATATAACAACCGAGAATTGCAGAACATCTTTGAAATTATACATCAATGTTGTGAAATAACACTCCTGCAAAATGAATGAACAAACAAAACATGTCTTTAAACTTGTATATTCTTTAATGAAATACATCATGAACATTCAATTAATTAACACATTTCAAACAATATAGATAGACAAATCCTTCCAAAAATACACATTCAAACATTATGCCTATTCAATTAATTTTGTTGAGAAAAAAAAATTTAGATTAAAAAAATAGATTATTTCATTGTTCTGTTAATTTTATATGAAGAAACATGGGTAATAAATAAAGATGAAAGTTAGCTAGAAAATGAATATCAAATAAAATCTAATCAAATAGTCTCAAATAATTTTTCCACATTTTGTAAAAATCAACTCTAATTTCATTTTACCAATTAAAATAAATGGCTAATTATTGCCAACAATAACAACAAATCAACTCTACATGTATATAGCAGGAAACAAACGGAATCTTTGGTCAGTATTTACCCTCATGTTCAGTTCTGTTATGTAGCAAAACTAAAGTAAACAACAGTTTAGGTTCAGCTTTCATCCTTGTATACAGAAAAGGCATTTCAAAAAACACCTTTATAAACCAACTAAACTATACACTTGTGTATCTATATATATTCTAGGTAATTATATCTAAAAACCTAAATAGAAATTTTCATTGCACAAAGCAAAAGACAAAAGAACATCTTTAATACTGCACAAAGCTACATTGGCACTACACATGTAAACACAATAATAAAATATCTACACTAAACTGTAATCAATTATGCTACCAATCATGGAACAAATACATACATGTATATTTCTAAAGACATGTTTTTCCTCCACTTACTGGCCAAGCAATAAAAATATCATAAGATATAAACTAATAACTTTTCCCCTTCACATAGCTGTTAAAATTGATTTTGATGTTTGTGCCTTGTTTAAGAAATATCTAAAACACTGGTAAAGATAATACATAGCTGTTAAATTGATTTTGCTTTAAGGTCTCACAAGAAAGGTATATAACAAATACTGGTTCTGGTTACATATATCAAGTTACCTGAGAAATTAAACTTTTGTTTTTAATTTAAACATAAATTGATTCACATATCAGACAAGTTATATCAAATAAACAAAGAAAAAACAAAACAAACAACATCAAGTAAAGACAATAACTACAAAACAATTACTACTGTCTATTAAAATTCATCAACAATCCTCTGTTTTTTATGAAAAAATATAACAAGCACTTTTATAGTGAAAAGTAAACCTTTGGTAAAAAGTTACTCCTGAATGTAGCTGTCAATGTTTATTATACTGTATGTTCAATGTTTATTGCATTGTTCAATGTTTATTACATGTCTATTTGCACATAAATTTGGCACTGTTCAATAAAAAATGTTGTCAAAAGTTCTATATATTTTGTAGTGGGTGTCGCCCAGCTAGGAACAGGTGTATTTCATATACTTCTTTTAGAACAGCAACGCCTGAAAACAGATATGAGATCAATGAAAACTAGAACTGTCACAAGAGTCATACACCCCACAATACAGCTTTGTCACAGAATATGGCAACCATAAGAAAGGAAGACCACAAGGACATAGAGTTGAGTTATTATACAATAACTTGTGTAAAGTATTGTTTTAATAGCATACAAAAGTGTAAGGTTGACCTTGACCCTTGGACCTTGACCCCCAATTTTTTTTACAATTAATTAACAATTTTTTTAAATATATTTAGTAACAGTGAGCTGACCTGACCCTTGGACCGACCCCCAAAATTTTTTTTGCTAAAACAATCTAAAAACCAAAAATAAATAAAAATCTATTATTAGTAACGTGACCTTGACCTTGACCCTAGTGACCTTGACCCCAAATTTTTTTTTTTGCTTAAAACAATCTAAAAACTAAAAATAAATAAAAATCTATTTTTAGAAACAGTGACCTTGACCCTAGTGACCTTGACCCTGGTGACTCAAAGCTTCCTCTCCACCCAAGCTACCTACACACCAAGTTTCATTACAATTGGTCGCTCCTAACTAAAGTTACTGAGCAAAAACCATTTTTCTATTTTTAGTAACAGTGACCTTGACCTTGACCCTAGTGACCCCAAAGTTGAACTTGACCTGTATTTCATGAAGTTGCACGTGTGTACCAAAAATTATTCAAAAGGGTAAAGTCGTTCATGAGTTATCATCCAGAAACCATGAAAACCAACAGACCGACCAACCGACAAACCGACAAGCTCACTCCTATATACCCCCCCAAACTTCGTTTTGTGGGGGTATAACAAGATGTATCACTGCCTAATACCGCTACTCACCTTGGTAGGTAACAGCCTAATTATTTCACCAATGAAAATACATGTATATCTATATCCCCTTAAATCCAACTGTTACAGTATTCTGAGGCAAAAAATATTCGGTCGCACATGAGTGAATTATTTCTTCATGTTTTTTTCATTGTTATGGGACTTGTTTATAAAACATAACTTGAAATCTTCATAATGCTAAACACCTGAAGGTTACTGCGTAAATTAAAGTTACCTATTATACTAAGAAAACCATAGGAAAACATCTAATGGTTGCAACTGAAATTGATCTAAGACCTTGATGCACCCAATGTCAAAATGGCAAATTAACATATCTCAACCCTAAAATGCAGACAGGCCAGCAGATGTAACAGAAAATGGATTTTAATATCAAAAGGTCAACCATACCTCGATTTTCTGTGAAAACATGTTCTTGTACTCCACAGCTTTCTGTACCATATTTGGGATAGGCTGAAATTCGGACAAATTTTATATAGTAACATTCTTAAGTAATTACCATAGAATCTGTCGTGAAATATTAATGGTACCATGTATATCAATCTTTATGCAAAAGTTTTTGTAGTTTATGCATTGATTTAACTTTTTGATTAATTTCTATGAAGTCTATTAAAATACAATGCCACATAATCATGCTTGCATTTAACTGTTTTAATTCATCAACTAATTTTTAAAGACATGCAAACTGTTGTCTTTCAATAAATGTTTAAGCAAATATCAAAAATTTAAGCAAGAGCTGTGGTCGAAGGTGATTCATACCCACTTCATCAATGCCTCTAGCATATGTGCGACTTGATAGGTTGTGATGGTACCAAACAAAGCGATTTTTCATAGCCCCCTGCAAGTCTTGTTTGACAGAGGTTAACAAAAGTTTGACAGAGGTTAACAAAACACAACCAGATCATAAACTAGAGTGATATAATTAAGCTATACCTTAAAGTAAAGTGACTGCATATCACATCGCCTACAGACGGAACTTGGTGTTCCGTACTGATTGAGTTCACAACTGCATACTTGACACTGGGAATTCTTTCGCTGAACACGTTCGACAAAACTGTCCATGAAACGACGCTGCTGCCTCACGCTTCCGACAAACAGGTGACCGGAGTCAAAGATGGAACCGTTTGTATTGAGTGCTAGGGAGGAACAGTAATCCTGTGGAATGTTGAGATCGGAAAATAAATCGCCCTCTTCTCTCCTCTGACCAATGAATGCCTCGTCTTTGTCTACCCCTGAAACAGGAAAATATGCATGTAGAAGAATGTGTCTTAACATAGCAAGCTTTTCTAAAGCTGTTTTTGTTCATCAGTTCGTGGTTTTGAAATCCTTTAAGCAATAACATTATGGCTACAAATAGGTTGATATTTAGGCTACCCATTTCCTGGGTTTCCAACCAGTCGGCACAAGTTCTATGCAACTGAAGTCAAGATTTTCCTCCAAGAAGAGAAGTTAAAAGATAGGTACTGTGAGATGTTGAGAAAATCACTAGAACCAAGCTCAAAACAACCCAAAAGGCACGATCTAGGGATCATCTAGGTACAAAGCATACTTGTTACTGACACAAGACCTTATTGTATTACGATCGGGATACTCCTGGACAGATTTATAGCACAAACTTTGTTCGGTAAATGTTACTGACATAACTATTCTTGTCTTACCAAATATCTGAGATTTGGGACTTCTGTTAGTTTTCAGTTGGAATCCATTCTGTCTGAGAAAGTGAAGTGTTATATCTCTGGTCTCTAATACAGAGGAGAGACTGTTGAAGATGTTACCGTTAACACCTTCACAAGGCATGCAACTGAAAACATAACAAACATTTTTACAGTGCTTGCAAGATCAGTTATAGAAGTGTATTTAATTGTTCACAAGACCATATTTCTAAATAAATGCATCAATTTAAGGGCAGAAACATGTTATTTATTTGAAAACACTGATATTCTGGGGCATCAATTTTTGCTGATGAAGTAAACCCAGAAATTTGAGATCCTCACAATAGAATTTCTGCTTCTGGTTTAGAATCACAAATATGAAATCTATGAATTAATGTTACAACAAAACGGAGATTTTTCTAAAAACAATGAAAATACGGAAACACATGTCTCTTTATGCAAGAACGTTGGCAGTTTTTTTGGGATCTAGTACTTGTTCTTCCCACAAATGATGGCTAGGTAAATTTCCTGCCTGTAAAAATGACCGAAATACGGTTGAAACGGGCGTTTAACTCATTCAAAGACAACAATCGACTATTTTGATTAACAAATTACCAATGCAGCAATCCTCTATTTACAGAATCCTCATAAACTTACCTTACGGTATAAAGATACACTTACCTAACTGTGTAAGGATACACTTACCTAACTGTATAAGGATACACTTACCTAACTGTGTAAGGATACACTTACCTAACTGTATAAGGATACACTTACCTAACAAGTATCACAGTTTTCTTGACAGCAGTTCTGAAAGGAAGGCTGCTGGCAAATTTCAGGGCAGATAAGGGGTCAGTGAAGGGATCTGTATTGTCAAAGCGCAAGTTTTCAAGCCCCATCGTAAATTTTGTTGCGTCATTGAACAACTGTCCTTCCATGGTATGGGAGTGCATCATATTTCCCGAATATCCAAACAAGCTGTACCGATTGTCAGAGGTACCTTTTTAACAGAAAAACAAAAGAAATGATATTAAGGCTAGCTATCTTTATGAACCAGGAGAATATTTCACAGTGTGTTAATACTGATGAAACAACTCTGTTGAAGAAGAACAACACAAGGTCTGCCATACTTAACAAATTTTAGCAGCAGACATTTTTAGTAACTGTATGTTTTCATGTCATCATATTTCTGAGTTTTCACACAATTTATGTATTTAATGAATACAAGACTTCATCACATCTGTCAAATGGTTATAAGTCTACCCATCATTTCAAATGATCTTATTTTTTTTTCGAGCAATACATTGATCAGGTACAAAATTCATACCATAATAATTTCATAATAAATACCTGATTTAGTAAGCGATTGTTCAAGTCTGTAGATGACTTCCTTCAGTTTATTGGCGATGTCATGGTTACATGTGCGTTCCTCGACCACAAACACTACATCCATTGACTCCTGTAGCGTATCATCTCCAACACTTTCATATCGCTTCGGCTCAACAGAGCTGTACATCTGAGCATCATGTGTTTTGCACTGAACTAAAAATATCAATAAGGCCACACCAATTTTATTAATAGTTCGTCGGATTTTCCGCTACTTCAAAATCTAAAGTGGAAAATAAAAAAAAAAAGACCCCGCCGCATGTCCGTCAGAAATCAAATTTTATTTTTGGGCGGGGCTAGGTAAAATGTCGTAATTTCAGGTACTTTCGGTTCATTTTAAACTCTTTTGTTACAAGTGTCTCAAATTCAAGCGTCGCGTAACAACACGATTCCGGTAGCTCGGTTGTTGATAGCGACATCGTAATTAAAACGCTTTAGGCGTCGGGAAGTTTCAAAAAACATCAAAATACAAACATATTTCTATTTTTATTGATAAATAAAAAGTTAATCAGTAAAAAACATTAAATTTCAAGTCACGACCCGAAGTGGACTACGCGAAACACTGTCCAGACAAATGGTCACCGTGATCGGACACTCTAATTAGGTCGACGGGTGATTCTGGGGGCATTTGGATGACCAACTTTGCGTGGACACGATGGCTGGACGTCGCGGTGATGGGTGACAATTGGAAAAACACGTGTACTCTACCTCCATCCACAGACAAGAGTACATAACTCTGTGAAGCTTTTGTCAGAATTATGCCCCTTTTTTGATTTGGAAAATACATTGAATATGGGTAAAATCCACTTGTTAACTAATCCTTTAAAGTATTCCTGCGAATCTTGGAATACTTGTTTTAAATCAATACCCCAATCATAGGCAAGAGAAGGTAACTCTGTCAGACGTTTTTTAATTAAGGCCATTTATCGACTTAGAACCTCGTTTAAGTTTTTTTACCAGTCAACTTTTAACTTAACTGTTTGAGATATTACTTAGAAAGTTGGAATACTTATTTACCATCATGATCTCCAAACATATATAGGCAGGAGAAGGTTACTAGCATAGGATTTCATTTGAATTATGGCCCTTTTGGACTTAAAAACTCAGTTAAAATTTTCATTCTTGTCCACTTGTTGACTTGACCGTTTGAGAGATTACTTTGAAAGTTGGAATACTTATGACACTTAGCTGTAAGCAAGGGAAGATAACTCTGTGAACATGTTTCTTGATTTGTACTTAAAATTCCTAGTTGACGCCTTGTGTGCAACTACTTAATTAATTTAAAAATGTAGTAAACAATTAAGTTTGAAAACTCTTGGCTTACTATCGTGCTACTTGTGACCCTTGTTTATACAGATCCTTTAGATTTTTGTACTGCGAACATTTTGTTTTAATGGAAAGCACTACTGACACCTCTTGTTATAATTACATACAAAAGATAGGATATAATTATGTGATTTATTTCAGACATGGGACCTTCTAATTTTGAGAAGTAAAAAAGGTCAAAACATCAAATTAAAAAAGTGCCCGCCGCATGTGAAATTTCAAAAAGTAAATAAAGAATATTTTAAAAAGTGACCGCCGCATGGGTGAAATTTGGAAAAGTAAATAAAAAAAAAAAAAGTACTGCCGCCTGTGAAAAACTTTGAGAAGTAAAAAATAAAATAAAAATAAAAATTTCGCTCGCCCGCCCAATTTTTTTAGAGAAAAAATCCGAAGAACTATTAATCAAATTGGTGTGGCCTAACAGTACTTTTTCAATCATCATATTTGGTTTTTACTAATTTTGAGTAAAACGTTGAATTCCATGTTTTTAACTAAAAAAGACACATCTTATGTCAGATATTTTAAGTTACCGGTAATCCATCTTACATTAAAGACCTGCTAAACAATGCAAAATATTACACTTTGATTGAATATGTGTAGTACCGGTACTACCTTCAATTGACATGGGAGGTATCCTATCAAACAAGGGAGGTAACTTCCTGAGGTTACTAGTATGCATTGAAATTTACTAGAGTTATAAACCAGGATATAAATTTCAACATGTCTAACATATTGTTTTAAGTAAACTATTTACCACACGACTCCGGAAGAGTGACAGTGACGCCATGTCTATGACAGTTCTCTACATACAGCGTTGCTAGGTTACACAAGGCAGACGGCTCCATATTACAGCTATGTTGGTATGTGTCTGGCAACACCTGAAGAAAGAATAAACCAATGTTGAATTTATAGGTCAAAAACAGCTGTCATTGAATATGCGAAAAATGTCTTGAAAGGTTAAGTGAAGTTTCAGATCATGATATAAAAGGAATTGGAAGGCACGTCCCACATCCCCAATCAAACACAAATAAAGCAGAATTACAACAATTTAGTTCAAATACAATCAGCACCAGCATAAGGAAAAGAAGAAACAAGGAACATTTTCTAAATCTCTTCAGGGCAGATCTTAACATTTCATTTTATTATGATATACATTTCCTTAAGAAATAGTTATGAAAGGCATACTGAAGTTATTTTCAGTGCATTTCTAACTTATAGCATTGATTTAATATATACTGCTGTGATTGGGTCATATTCCCTATCATTTCATTTTTGCTATTATTCCCAAAATTTCCGATTTTTATTTCACATACTAGGTTAATAGTAAGGGAAATCTCCTTTCGCAACTTTTAACTTGGCAAATAAGACTGTCTGCTGTCAAATCACACCAAATTTCATCACGCAAGAATTACCAAATTTACAGAAAATGTTACCTGTAAGAAGCAGGGTCGCAGAGACGAGTCGGAGGTGTTGAAGACTGATGCACATTCTTCAGATTTCCTCACCACCTCACTTGCAGTATAAACCATGGTTGACCTACAAGAACTGTTCACCTCCCAGGAGTTCATGAATTTGCGCATTTTTTCTTCTGTGTTCCCTTCTGGGGTCATGATATCATTACCCTGTTCGTAATCCATGTTTCCGAGCAGTCCACCCACTTTACCGAAGTACCAACCGCTTAGACCGACAATATGGTAGTCCTTGCTGAAATCTGACACGACAGACAGGCCAACCGAACTGTCCAGGGTAACTGAGTTTCCTGTCCTGACAATGGTCAGTTTATCAGAGCGGTACGGCAATTCTGTAGGTTGACCGTCAATCTTCACCTGTAACAATTCATCATACATGGTGATTTATACTTCAATATAATCATATTAACTGTCTATACGAAGGTCAATTGATCTACTGAATTTAATGACAAGGTGACTGTAAGAAAACAAGCTGGCCGATGCCTTCATCTGAATGACAATAAATCTCTGATGAACCAGTACTAAATCCCTTACCGATGTAAGAAACTTAAATTTTATCTCATATAACACTGGTTTTACCAGGATTCAAATCAAAATTCTGCAATTCAGATATGCATGCAATTGGGCTTCAGCACTAAGTCGTTTCTCCACAACATTCTGCATTACCAGCTTTACTCTAAACGTAACAGCAGTGACACAAACTCTCCAGAAGAAACTGTTCATTGCTCAAACAACAGATATGAGCTCACAACATTAAGGCTACTTTCATACAATACATTAATGAAACAGAAACTGTTGCAGTTCTGACATACCATATAGGTCTGGAACATTTCTACAGTTTTTCCCGCTACCATGGCAACAATGGATTCTTTTGCCAGAGTTCTTGGTCCTCCCGTGTACTTCAGAACAACAGTGAAGTTATTGTTGACCACGTCTTGAGCGAGTACGTAACTGCAAAGTCCCGATACATCGTAATGGTGGCCGTCAAATGTCGTGAAATGTTGCTTTCCAGAGATAATACCAAATACTATAATAATAATAATAACAGAGGGCATTAAACCTGTGTTTAACATGCACAAGTAATCTGACCTTACAACCTAAAGAGAATTCCGAATTTTGGTTTTCTGTTAATGTACTTCTATATGAACTTTCATCAAATTGCAATATTTTACTATGCTCAGATTGTCATTTTTACTCAGTTTATATATAGAATAAAGTTGATACTATCTGACAACTTTTAATTACTGTACAAAAGCATACAATTATGTAAGTTATTGGAATTTAAAACTTGAACCCACACACACACATGCAAAATTTTGAAAAAAAGCTTGTTCTTATTACAAAATTTGTCTTTGTAATTTCAACGAAATCTGTAAACTGTCGGTGCAATAAATATTTGTGGACATGAAATTCCATTGTTTTCAAAATAATTGAAATTTTGTTGGCATGTAAAACTTGTGGATTTCAAATGAAATGTTATTTGTTGGGATCAAAAATTTAGGATTTACATCACCCATGAAATCAACAAAACTTAGTGCCACACAAACATTTTTTCATGGTATTAATGGAAATTTACCATCAAACGGTGGTACCCAATCCTTCCTTATACTCCAGCGTACATGCGGCAGACTGTAATACAGGTCCATGAGACAGATATCTCTCCTCGGGAAGTATTTGTCCACCATCTTTTCAAGCTTTTTAACATACTTGTCTGCCTTAAGTTGCATCACTTCATTAAAGTCCTCCATTGGTATCGGCAGGTACAGATCAAACTCAATTTCTCCATTCTCAAGGTCAAATGTGACGACCTTTGACTTGTGAAGGTCAAGAAGGCCAAGTGGTAGTTCTTTGAACTCTTCCATGACCTTTGACCTGATGGTGTCAAGCAGTTGCTGAAGCAGTTCTCTCAGGGAAATATTTATCTCCGTGTACTTGTACAGCCAGGAGGCCTTGAGAAAGACAGGGAATAAAATATATATATACAGATCCAATAAGATAATGCATACTACAATACTAATAGACTAATGAGATTTGTCACATTTAAAACACACTGTAAACTTGTAATACATTAAACTTTGCTCAAGACACACCCTTTTATAAAAGAGGCTTCCAACACAATTACCACATAAAGCAAATGATGAGCATCATACCTGCTCGTACAAATCAAGGACGGCTTGGTTCAACTCCTGAATGTCTTCGTTGTTCATTACATCTCCAAACTTCTCTGACAGCAGTTCTTCTGTACGTTTATAGACTGTCTTGTATTTCTCTACAAATGTTGACTTCTCCATAGATTCAATGAGCAGCTGTCAAAATAAAGTCGAAGACGTCAAATATAACACTTAAGGTGACTTTTGCTGTTTAACAGAGCAAATCTTTTACAGATGAAATCTAGATTTGTTATGATTCCAACTAACTAATATGGGTATCCAATTGACAATTTATCTTTTGAAAAGCAAAACATGGAAGATCATGCTGAGACTGCATAGAAAGGTGTGTCACGCAGTAAAAATGCATATTTGGGTGTGTAGACCACCGTAAAACTGCATATTGGGTATGCAGACTATGGTGAGAATGTGTAGACCATGGTAAGACTGAATAGATGGGTGTGTAGACCATGGTGAAATTACATAATTGAGTGTGGTGAGAATCTGCAGACCATGGTGAGAATGCACAGTTGGGAGTTTAGACCATGGCGAGACTGAATAGATGGGTGTGTAGACCATAGTGAGAATATGTAGACTATGATGAGACTGCAGACTGGCATGTAGACCATGGTGAGAATGAATTGCTAGGTGTGTAGACCATGATTGAACCACACAGAATGAATACAACATAACCTAAAACCACAGGAAAGAAACTTCTATATGAGAATTTATGTGCAATAGACACTTCTTCTTCACTTAGGTACAAAGCAGATTACCTGTTGAACTTGGTTGATTACTTTGAGTATTTCAGTATTATCTAGGTCTGGATAGCTCTCCATCACTTTGCTATATGCCGACTTCAAATCATCAATGTATGGGTCCAGAGCAAGTTCATCCAGCAGAACTATAATTAGAAATATAACATTGATTCTACCTACAAAACAATGCTGTAATATAGTCAATATTGTAAATATCTTTCATGTGTTTAAGATCAGCTTGCATCAGATAATGAGAACATATCAGGTAATGGCAATCCTACCTGTCATCTAAGCATTAACTGCATTTACAAGAATGCTTTTAATAATGTACCTTCTATCATTGTTTTAATCTCGTTTGAAATCTCTTTAACTGTGTCGTCATACAAGGCAGATAACTCTTCTACTTTCTCGGTCAGTACGGAGAAAGCCATTTCCAATTCCCTTTTCATAATTACTTCCCCTTCCTGGAACAGAAAAATATACATAATCAGCTGTTTCTACTAACATTTCACTGATAAAAAGGGGCAATCCCTAAAATCAAATAACAGCACTGTTCAAATTGAAAGATGGACAAGTCCATTTTAGAAGTAGTGTGGTAAGGCTAAACCACTAAATGTATAGGATTAGAACCATGTCTTTCTGTCTTTACTACCGGGTATCACTGCAGACTGTGATCAGCCCTCACATCCATGCTCCATGCGATCATAGTCTACACTATCTTCTGTTCAGTCTAAATTAAAGGTTAATAACACTGTGCCAGAAGAAAGTTCCTACAAAATTGTGCAATATCATACGGGTATCATAAATATAAAACTTGAAGAGTGTGTGTTATATCATGTTGCAAATTTGCCGGGTGTCTCCATTTCTATGAGACGAAGGAAAAACATACCTTCAGTTTTTCGGAGATCTTGTTCATCATTTCATTGTAACGTTCTTTGAATTGATATTCATCAATCTTTTTGGAGAACTCTTCCATCATCTCCTGAGCTTTTATATAAGCAACATCCAATTTGGAAATAGCAACGGAGTAACCAGCCCTGGAAATGAACAAATTTACTGCAGTTTACTGCAATTTACAAGTGACCAGCCCTGGAAATGAATATATATGTGAAACTGGTCATACAGTCAACTTTAATTCCTAGTTTAATCTTAATACTGGCAACTTACTATATAGCGGTCCTGAACATTTTGATTTGTTTTTGCAAGGTGTAGATTTCCAATCTTCAATGCCAAAACCTTTTATTTCACTTGAATTATTTATCATTGTTCAAATTTTATCTGTCAGGATAATTATATGGTTAATGAACAAGAAGTATTGGTGCCAAGTTGGTGCATTATATACTAATGCATCTTAAGACAGCTGTGTACACTTTAAACATCAAAACTATAGTACACAAATAACAAAGTTACATGCCAACTACTTACAACATAGCTTTCACAGATCCAGAATAAGTCTCTTCTATTGTTTTTAGATACAATTCATTCTGCTTATACATTTTCTTCAATTCTCGTCTCATTTTTTTCAAATCATGCTGTACCGACTTCAGTTCCTCCTCCAGACCTTCGGTCACGGGTTTGAGCTCTGTATTCAGACTGGAACTGATCAAACGATGTTTCTGAAGCATGATGTCTCCTAGCTCCTTCATGCCACTCTCCATAACAGGGCTGAGTTCCTTCCTCACCTGCTGTAAAGCTTCCGAGCCGTAGCTCTAAAAAGAAAATGTTTTAGCACTTTGATTTAACTCTACGCCTTAAAAGCATTAACGGTTGCTAAGATCAGTTTTGAAAGATCTGGCTTCTGATCCATCAGTTTTTAAACAGAGATCATTTTAACCAATCAAATTTGTCAGTTTTTAAACCAGAGATCCTTTTATCCAATCAGGAATAGAAGATTTAAGACTTGTCTTAAGACAAAGGCCTCTCATAGGTTAACTCCAATTTTTATCACATAACAGTTCTAAAAGACATTATTTTTGAAACGTACTAGTTAATTCTGTTACAATGTAAGTTTTCCAGTAAGCGATTCTTTGTGAGAATATACTTTTTGAAAAGTCTGAAAACTTAGATCATAAAAATGTATATTTCTTTGAAAGTGACAACATCTCAGCTTCCACTTTGTTTCTTAAATTACAAATGAGGTAATGCATTCTATGCACAATTTCTTCACCAGTGCACTGTTTTGTTTTAATCTTACAATGCGTGAAGGAAGTTTCAACTTACTGCTGCTTCAGAAATGAGCTGCGGTCTCCATTTTAGATGAGCATGTAATTTGCGATCCTGTAGTTCGGCTGACATATGTCCTTCTTGAACAATATCGGATGACCTCTGTGTTGTGGTCTCGGACACGAAGGATGAAGGATCAGGGAATGAGGCTCTCGTTACTACCTGCCCCTTGAAATCATCTGAGACAATGGAAAAAACAGATGAATTGCGACTGAAAGTTTTGTTTCTACACAATTTTGTACTTTCTTTTCCAAAAAGCATTAAATCAATGCAGTGTTACAACTGTAATAAATGTTGACCTTTTTAAGCTTATAATACTGAAGTTCTGTTAAAATGTTTGTCGAGGTTAGAAATTAGTTTTTTAACTCGACAGCTTAAGATGAAGTTATTCCAAGATTCCCGAAGATCACTAACAACATATCAAAAATACAGGCAATCTAAAACTAACAGTTCCATAATAGTATTGACACATTGTTCCATTCTCAATTATAAACAAGTTCCTACAACTTAGATTAATCATTCCCTTGGCTAACTCTAGATTGAATCAACCTCAAAGGGAGAGAAGCAATGTAGAATCCAGTACCTTTAGTGTCTCATCTAATGACACTACCATAGCAACGCTGCTAGGGAATGAACCCTGGACCGTACCATCAAAACACAAATGTGCTGCCACTACCGAATCAATAAAACCAACTTAAACATTAGGTCAAAATTCAGTGTGTTCATATTATGTTGGTAGATATATTTTTCACGATGTTCTATATTTGGCATACCATATGTCATGGAAGCATCCAGGCTCCGCCTCTCAGTGTCTATCGTCCAAACTGTCTTCCATGTTGGTTTCAAGTTGCGAGTCGTTGCTACAGTCAGTACATAAGGTGATTCTGAAGTCATGTGACCTGAGAGCTCCGCTGATTGGTCAGGGCTGTTTATCTGAAATATAAACAAGAAATGGTAAGAACAAAGTTCTTTCATACAACCAAATTTATACAATGACTTACTACAATTACTACATTGTTCAGTAAGGGTGGTCAAGTCTTTAAAGTATTATTTTGCTTTTAACATCAACCAAACAATTTGAGCTAGGAAATGACAGGCAATATAAAATAACAAGAGTGTATCTTAAAAGCCCATCAGCACTATGACTGTTACAGTAACTCGCAGCTTAGAGCTTCTACTTTCAAGAAAGATGTCTAACTGGCAAAATTGACCTTGATTTGTACAAAAAGCTTTTTAAAAGTGCTTTTAAAGTCAAAATTACATGTCATGAATATAGTTCAGTATCTTTTTCAATGACACTTAAGAAATGCTTTCTGCCAACACTTTTTTCGTGAATAAAATGACATGAATGACAGAAAGACTTCTGTCTTCTTTGTTTTAGAGTAAGTAGAACACAGTTGAATCATTACTTTATCAATAAGTTCATTATTCTATGCGAGCAAATTCCAAGTGATCATGGGTCTCTAACACTTGTGTCTCCTACTATATCAAGTATCATATTCAAAACCTGGAACTTGTTCAATCAGCCTTGTATTGAAGAATCTTGCTGAACATTACACAGTTATACTTTGTATGAATTAGTTAAAATAAATTATTTCTTTAAATTTGCATCATTTTACTGATGATGGAAATTAACAAATATAAAATCAACAGGGATAGTTTAGAATTTAAATTAAGAAAGTTAAGTTGTCAAACCTTGAAGTTGAGTTTCCTGCCCTTGATGTCAAGTTCTGAGTGTAGCTGGAGAGCTGTCATAGACTTGTCTGTACCGCGGTACTTCAATTCAAGATCACCGATCCTCATGTCATCCTTACTAGACAGGCTTGACATCATCTCAACATGCGTTCTCGTGTAAATATGGTCCAAGCTCCAGCCAGCCCTGATTGTAAACAAAATAATCATTGTGAACAAAATAATCCTTGTAAAACAAAATAATCATTGTAAACAAAATAATCATTAAAAATATATTTGCATACAGATTGATCATTCTATACTTTAACCCATAACCTGTGAAATTCCTAAAATGGACTTGTCCCATATTTTTTTCATTTATCTATTATTCTTCATGGTATGAGAACATTCAAAATAGAACATTTTTATCACATATAACACACACAAGAATAAATAGAAACATATAAAATTACAGGTGAAGCATAAAGGTTTAGTGGCAAATTGAGCATACATTATTTAAAACTGTACTGAAATTGAAGGATAGCCTATAAAGTCATATAATGACTTATTTCCAAAGACGTCTATGGAAAAGATATTGTTGGAAGTATAAATGGTATAAAAATGAGAATTTGAAATTGAGAAAAATGAGAAGACAAATAAATATGCCTAGATTTACTAAATTTTAATCTCAGTATAATATTATAATCACAAAGACTTATAATTAATAAATACGATACTAACTAGAATTGTGCATTATATTGCATTACTAATGATACTTTTGACAGTGCCATGTTTTTTGACAGTGCCATGTTTCATCACCTTTATTAGAAAGTAAAGATACGATAACTGCATCTGTAATTCTGATGAATTACTGAAACGTTCATTAAAATTCAATAGAAGTTACAAATCAGATTACTACACCTAGTATGCTAATGTATAATTACCGGTATTGAATCTTTTACTACATTTAATAGAAATTACACAGAACTACATTTATTACAAATTACACAGAACTACATTTATTACAAATTACATATTATATTACTCTACTTGTAATTTTGCTGTTCTTCCTCTTGCTGTATGATGTATTTGACCAACACAGCTTTATTCACTTCTGGTGAGTAGGTCAGTTTTGTCTGTCCATCAAGCAGCCGTCTGCCATCGTTGACTGCAAGCTCTGAGCTCAATGACAGCTCCTTATAATAAAATAACATGTTTCAAGGAATATTCTTTATGTTGAAAGCACTAGACAGTAAATAGTCTTTGAAAAATAAAGCATTTCGATTCAAACTTGTATAAAAATTTACGAGTCTGAATCAAAATGACCACAAATGTCAAGCTAATTTTAATGTAAACTTAATTCT